>PVIW01000886.1:202570-374784 GCA_004026585.1 Noctilio leporinus | reverse complement strand
GATAGAGGAAAGGGTGGAGCCAGGGAACTTACAGGTATAACCCATAGACATGAACTAAGGGGGGTGGCATTGCTAAAGGGAGGGGGGTGCTGGGCAAAGGGGAGCAAAAAGGAAAGAAATTTGGACTGCATAATCAATAAAATATACTTTTAAAAAGTAATGTTGCTTTCATAAGAATAATAAAATAGACAGTGTACCCAGACAGTCTATAGTGAAATACCATGGCAACAGATGCTTTGGCTGAACCCTTTTGACCATGGACAAATCTACCCAAGTCTGTGAAACTCAATAGTCCCAAATTTCCATCAGAAATATTAATATACAAAAGGAATAACATTCCATTTTAGTCATATATCTAGCCATGACATAGAAGTCTGTCCTGAAAGTATTGAGCCAATGTCAATGTAATTAAAAGTTTGCATGGCTGATACTTTTGGGACAGACCTCCTATATCTAATTTTGGTGAATCAAAACTAAATCACCTGATCAAGGATTATATGTGTATAGAAATAGATAGTAAATATAAGCTATTTTATAATTTCACTAAACTACTATATGGTAAGAAATATATGAATCAAAAGAATCACCATAGAAATTTTTATGCTTATATGTGTTTACACCATTTCTGGTAGAACAAACATTAAAGAATTACATTCTGAGTGGTAATTGACTCTGTCTATGATAGTAATATATCTGCACATATAAATTATAAACAGTCATATATCTACCAGTATAAAATTTGTTTATACATATTCTGTTTAACTCAATTATTTATCTTCCCAAATCCAATCTGCTAGATGTACCTCTGTGTTGGTCTGCTCCATTACGCCTCCCTTAAGGAAGATCTATAGGACAGTGTACCGCTGCAGGCTGAAGGGGTGTTGTAAAGAGAAATTAGAAATGGGGGAGGCAGTAGGAAGTCCAACTGGAAGCAAAAGAAAGAGACTGAAATAGTAAGAACAAGGGGCAAAGGGTGTGAAAGAAGGAGACAAGTGAGGAAAAGTAGAGAGGAGGCGATGGAAGAAGTCACAGGATACACATGCAGCCATCATAAAACCCCCTTTCCCTAAACTTAGATTTTTTATGTAAGAAAGAAGTAAATGTCCATCTGGTGTATATCTCAATGTTTAATTTTACCTTCCTCACAGCCAAGCTTATCCTGATTACTATGAGACCCATTTTACTTCCCTTGTGCCAGATATGCAGCTAAAAACTCAGGGTACAAAATATATGTAGTGGTCCACTGCCCTCCACTAGCTAAGAGTTTGGATGCTGTAAGTAAAATCAGTGCAATCAATACTGAGGTGTTGCAATATTACCTGTAATGTGTGCTGCTACACAATATGGTTCAGTAAAGCATCCTCAGGGAGACGATGCCAGTTGACACTTGCAAGAGCAGTTATGCCTAGGTGAACAAGGGATCATTCCAAACAAAGCAGGCCTGGTATTAGAAGGTGTAAACTTACTGAATACACAATTCCTATCAATGTTACCAATTCTTATGGCAAAATCATAGAACTTAAACATGAGAGAAAGAGAGATAAGCAATAAGGATATGTGGTTATGTAGAGGCCAAATATGGGGGGCTATTCCAGGAATGACTAGGATTTGAACTTTGTCCTATTAGCACTGGAATATTTGGAGGTTTTTTTATAAAATTTTATTTATTATTTTCAGAGAGACAGGAAGGGAGAGAGGCAGAAAGAGACAGAAACATCAATGTATGGGTTGCCTTTCACCTGCCTCCAGCTATAGAGCTGGCTGGAGACCTGGCTTGCAACCTGATTAGGTGCCCTGGCTGGGGAATTGAACCAGCAACCTTCAGGTTCGCAGGCCAGCGCCTTATCCACTGTGCCACCAGCCAGGGCTTGAAGAGTTTTAAGTATTAGAAGTGAATTGATCATATATGTGTTTTAAAATTTCCTCTGGGAAGGTGTACTGAAATAGATGGGAGATAGGAGATGTGATTAGCTCTGAATTAAGATATGACAGGTAGCGAAGGTTGAATTGATATTAAAGATGATAGTTGTAGAATCAAGATATGCCTTTCCTTTAGCACGTTTTTTGGAATATGATTATAGAAGTTTCTTACTACCAGAGGATGGGTCATCTCAGTTTGATGCTGCTGTCTTTGAAAACATTAGCTATAGTTCTAAACTAAATTCTATCCTCTTTTCAATTTCCAAGAAGCCAATTACTGTGTGTCTTCTCTTTTTACATTATTCTCCCTTTCAGGGTGATTTCTACCACTTAAAAGGCTGCAACCACCATCTGTATATTATAATACTAAAAGGCTATGAACACATTGACATCCTCAATAGAAAATATTAAAAAAATTACTTAAGGCAAGGAAGGGGAGCAGTTTAGACAAGAACCTAGTATAAAGGAACCATGGACATGGAAAATAGGTGGGATTGACTTTAGGGGGAATGGGTGGGTGGGGATGGGGACAGAGGGGAGCAAAAAGGGGATGGATGTATACAACAACAATTAAATAAATAAATACACCAAATATTTGAACAAAACCAGTGCAGAAAGCATACTGTACGAGGACAGAGATAACTCAATTTGCTAAGTCATTAAATGGAGAGTTCATCTATCATAAGTGTATAACTTAGCACACCTGGTTAAGTTCAAGCAGCTCAAGAAGCAGCATGTTAGCCAATTCCCAGAAGACTTGTATTCACTCTTCCATTCACTGCTCACCTTCCCTCAACAAAGCTACATACTTATCCTGACTTTTCTTTTTAAAAAAATGTTTTCTTTTTTTGATGTCCATTTTTTTTTTTTTCACATTACCATTTAGCCACCTTATACCCCCCACCCCCTGCAATCACCACACTGTTGTCTGTGTCCATGATATCCCGGCTTTGCAAGACATAAATTTGCCTTTCTAGGTTAAACACTTTATGTAGTGAATAAAATCATATGGAATACCATCTTTTGTGTCTGGTGCCTTTGCAAAATACATTACTTTTGAGAATCAATTATGTTGCTTTGTGTATTTGTAAAATATTCATTCTTATTTCTGTATGCTACTGAATACTCTTTGGAGTGATCATTAATTTATCCATCTTACTGTCATAGGCATTCCAAATTATTATGACTAATACTATTACAAACATTTTAATATACATGTTCTAAAGTATGTGTGACCACATTTGTTTGGATATATACCCAGGAGTGTGTCACAGATACGCATATGTTCCACTTTTGTAAAGATTGCTTAAGAATTTGATGAATTGTAATAATGCATTTTCACCTACATCTACTGACAGTTTTAGTTTCTTTTTTAATCAAATTTGGCATTGTCTATTTTATTTCAGCCATTCTGTTGGGTATAGTAAGTGTGATATGACAACTTCCAATTCTTTGATTACTAACAATGGGTTGTATTACTTTTCTTGTTAATTTTAAGGGATTCTATATATTCTAATTAAGAGTTGGGATTTTCTTTGTTTTTTGTTTTCAATGTGTGGTTGTCTTTCACCTGCCTCCAGCTATGGACCTGGTTGGAGACCTGGCTTGCAACTTGGTTATGTGCCCTGACTGGAAATTGAAACAGCGACCTTTGGGTTCACAGGCCAGTGCCTCATCCACTGACCCACCAGCCAGGGCCTAAGTAAGAAGTTTTTATTAGATGTGTGTATTGTGAATATCATCCTACAGTGTACAGATTGCTCTTTAAACACTCTTACTAGAGTCTTTTGAAGAACAGAAGTTTGCAATTATAATATGGTCCATTTTATCAATTATACTCCTGAGTCCACACTTATATATCCCATTTAACAAATGTTCACCTATCTGAGTTCACCAAATTAATTGTCTGTATTTTCTCCTAAAAATGTTACTGCTTATATTTTATATTTTGACCTGAAATCTATCTGAAATTGATTTTCATGTAAAATGTCACAAAGACACACTGAATTGTCACTGGACTCAATTCCATTTTATAGTCCATCCTAATCAGTATAGCTTTATAATACATGTTGATACCTGGAAGTATAAGTAATTCAGCTTTTTCTTTTTTATAATTGCTATTATGACTTCTTATGAATTTTGGAATCTCCTGGTCAATTTTCACAGAAACACACATTCAAATAGTGCTGGGGTTTTGTTTGGATTGTGTTGAATGTATAGTTATCTGAGGAGAAATTACCTCTGCATTATTGTGCTTACAAACTGTGAGCATGGCATATTCATCAATCTTTTTGCTCCTTAAAATCTCATTAATGTCTATGTAGTTTTAGAGCAGTCTCCTTTATGACTTTTGCAATATTTATTCCTAGAAATATAATGCACATTGATTCTATTGTAAGTGATTTTTATGCTTTAAATTATTTTATACCCATTTTTCTCATTTCTCTTTTTGAAGGAATAAGTTGTAAATTGAATAAGATTGGTTTATAGATTTGACCTTATAAATGTGAATTCAGATAATGCATCAATTTTGGTTTACCAATTATGAGAAATGAACACTGATAATATAAGATGTTAACTGGGGAGAACTGGGTTGGGACATAAGTGAATTCTCTGTACTTTATAACTTTTATATATCTAAAATTACTCTAAGAACCGTGGCTGGTGTGGCTCAGTGGATTGAGCGTTGGCCTGTGAACCAAAGGATCACTGGTTTGATTCCCAGTCAGGGCACCTGCCTGGGTTGCAGACTAGTTCCCCAGTTGGGGGCTTGTAAGGGGCTACCAAAACATTCATGTTTCTCTCCCTGCTTTTCTCCCTCCCTCCCCCTCTCTCTAAAAATAAATAAATAAAATCTGTTAAATTACTCAAAGAAAAGTTTATTAAAAATATAAAATCCTATTTGAAACCATGCTTTTTCCACTTCACATATGTAGAATACTCATTCTACTCATATACACACACATATGTATATGCATATAATTATAGAATATATTAACACCTTATAAATGTTCATTTCTTTATTATTTCCTCATTTATGAACATGGGATATGTTAAATGGTTTCCTTTCCAGCTCAATACTGCACTGAAAATCTATATTCTTTTCTCAGTGTATACATAGGTGACTGTGTTTTGATATCTATTTTTTAAACTTTTAGATCATATATGCCTTACCCAAAAGATCATCCCTATTTCATACAAAGAAAAATGTACCCCATACTGGAATTCTAGTTATTTAGTGATTTCATTGCTCTGCCTGGATTATACTTAAACATGAGACAAGAAAGGATACCATTATTTTTCTTATTGACTATCTGGTTCTTGGAAAACCACCTGTTGAATAAAAAAATTCCATCATTGATTTGAAAAGTCATAGTTACAATATAGTAAATTGCAGTATTTTTATTAACTCTGTCTTTGAACTTCACCTGCCTGCTTCTAGCAAGGAAATAACTATGCAATTAATCTTGAAAAACAAGATTGATTTTTTCTTTAAAAAATCTGAATGAAATGGATATTTGCAGAGATACTTAAATAAAACCTACCACAAATATTGACAAAACCTTAGGGAAAAAAACTTAAAGAGAGCACTAGCCAGCTGAAATATAGGCACTTACACCTCTCAGTTTTAATAGCATTGACCTGTTCTTTACCTTCCTTCTCCAGGTTGGTATTTTTGAATTAATCTCACTTGCCCTCACATTAGGTTTATATTTAATAACACACAATCCAAACCTAGAAATGGTGTAAGCAGCATGTTTATATGAAATAGCTAAGTATTTACTTATATATAAAATTCAACCTGAAATACTTGTTCTTCCCAAGAACATATTTAAAACCACCTCTATGTTTAATAGTTAAACTAGTGAAAAAGTACAGACTCTTCACAAACCATAATTTCAGTTTTATCTTTTAATTTTTAACATCCATAAGTTGAGACTAAAAATGTGTCTTGTGATTATGATACATACTATTTTTCTTTTATTGTTAAGAAAACCTCTGCCACCATTTTTCAAAGTATCTCAAAGGTCAACTCTTTAATTTCTTACACCAGAATTTATCTGTCCTTTGTTTGAACAATTCTTCTAAATTTCTTTTAGCAAAATGAAAGATGGTAGAACTGATACATACAAATTTGCTTTAAGTGCTACATTAATTATGCTTAGCTATTTAATCCATCAATGCTGGGAAGTAATATATAAGAAAATAATTCTAAATGTTCTTTCAAGGGAAGCATAGCAGATTAGCTACATGGCTGGTAGACACATAGGTCAAATCCCAATAGATATAAATATTACATAGGAATATGCTGCACTATGTATTGATCACCATTATAACTGGGTCATTCAGGGAACTCTATGACTTTATAAAGGTAAAAAGTAGAGCAAATAAATATTTTCATACAGTATTATGTTGAGTGTGGCTCTAATGAGCCAACTCTTTCTAGCTTTATAAACAAAATGCTTCATCATAATATAGCAAATATATATCACAAAATATATCACAAAATACCATATACTCCTTTTTTAAGTTAGACTCATTACAGAGTATCATTTTTGAAGAGTACTAAAATAAGACAATAGTTGGAGAAATGTACTTTTCTCATATTACCAAGATCATTTAAGGTAGAATAGTACTTTTAGAATAATATCATATTTAAAGGAGTAAATATGCAGTTCATAACAATAATCTACTTAAAAATCAGCTGCCAAGGCCCTGGCTGGTGGCACAGTAGATAAGGCACCAGCCTACAAACACAAAGGCTACTGGTTTGATTCCCCAGCCAGTGCACATAATGAGGTTGCAATCCAGGTCTCCAACCAGGTCCATAGCTGGAGGCAGGTGAAAAAAGCAACCATACATTGATGTCTCTCTCCCTCTCTTCCTCTCTCTCTTCCCCTCTCTCTAAAAATAATAAAATATTTTTAAAAAATCAACTGCCAAACTCGTGTATTTTCTAGAATCATTGTAGAATCAAAGCTAAATCTTAGCTTTTGATTAATATGCTTGCCATATAGTTCTTCCCATTCCTCCACTGTTTCTTTATGATGAAAGTAATCAGCATATAAAAAATTAGATGAACTCAAGAAATATTGAAAAGGCCCAACATTGAATATTTCTTGAACAATTAACAGTAATATTTAATTAGGATGGGCTAAGTTGTGCTGCAGTAAGATACAATCCCAGAATCTCAGTGGCTTAAGAAAACAAAATGTGTTGTTTGCTATGCATGTCTAAGAATGATTACAAATCTGAATTTTAGTAGGCTAAAATTCAGAAATAACTTCAGATTTGGCTAGTGGCTCAGTGGATAGGTACCAGCCTACAAACCCAAAGGTCATTGATTTGGTTCCCAGTCATGGCACATAACCTGGTTGTAAACCAGGTTTCCAGCTAGTTCCATAGCTGGAAGCAGGTGAAAGGCAAACATACATTGCTGCCTCTCTCCCTTTCTTCCTCCCTCCTTCTCATTCTCTCTGAAAATAATGAATATTTTTTTAAATTTTTTAAAGATTTTATTTATTATTTTTAGAGAGGGGGAAAGGGAGAGAGGCAGAGAGAGAGGGAGACATCAATGTATGGTTGCCTTCACCTGCCTCCAGCTACGGAGCTGGCTGGAGACCTGGCTTGCAACCTGGTTATGTGCCTGCCTGGGAATTGAACCAACAACCTTTAGGTTCGCTGGCTGGTGCCAGCCAGGGCTTAATGAATAAAATCTTGAAAGAAAAAAATAAGAATGATTAAAAAGGAACTCTGTTAACTCTACTCACTCTGGAACAGACATTAATGGAGTCTCCACCTTACACATACATCTACATGTTTTGGTCAAGATAAAAGGAATATGGTGAATCACCTACCAGCTTTTAAGATCACTTTTGCTCACCTTGCATTGACCAAAGTAACATATGCAATTACAAAGAATTTCAGCCAGGTAGAGGTTATCATCCTATAGTAGGAGCACTAGAAAAATTGGGTTAAAAGCCATAATGGCCAGGGTCTGCCTTCCTGCCACTAAGTATTCACTGCACTTTTTGCTAAAATTAGTCTTATCTTCCTAAGCTATGCAAACCTAAAAGTTCAATTCAGTCACAGAACCAGGTCCAAGTCCATCAATCCTGTGTAATCTGTGGTAAAATTAAATTAATTTATTAAACACATAGAATAATTATAAGTAAATAAAAATGGTAACTGCCCCTAAGTTTTCATAAAAGTCTTCTGTACTTAAAAATAAATAGATGTAGTAGATACTGACATGTAACAATCCTGATACCTATTGAAAAATTTGTGAACATTTTAAGTATGTGTGTGGGGAAACATTCCTTGATAATGGTTCAAATTTTCTCCTTGGGAAGGATTTCCTGGTTGAATTTTCTATACAGACATTGTGTTATTGTCTGATTCTTTTATCCATTATTTTTACATTGAACATATCAAAAGTGAACATGAAAATAAACATTTCTTGGAGGACATAACAACTTTTTCAACTTATTTCTGCCTATTAGACTGGGATGCCAGGGGTCTTTTTCATTCTAAAGGGGTGAAAGGCTTCTTTACTTCATGGGTATAGTTTGACAGTTCAACCTTCTTTAAAACCTACTAAATTTCTTATCTATTGTCAGTTCATGGAGATTGATAATATGTGAAGTCCATTCAAAGCTTTGCTCTACTCTGGAACAAAAACAGGGAGTAGTCGCTGGAGGTAGATGCAGGCTCAAGGATATATTTAAGATGAGATTTACTTGTTTTCTATGGTGATAGAAATAATTTCATAGAGAATTTTTTAAATGTTGGTTTGTAGAAGAGAAGAAATAACTTCAGAAATGAGTAAGCAGAACAGGGTAGAATCATCTGTACAAATAAAGTGTTTATCTTAATTCATCACACACACAAAAAGAACCCCGGAAAGCTCTTGCTTTGAATCCAGATGACTATTTATTGATGTGGAGAAGTGTGATAGTGGGTGGGAGAAAAATGTAGAATGTAGAAGAATTTCCTATCAGTGAAAGAAAAAGAAAGATTTTCAGTTGATGCTCAGAAGGGACATGGAGTTGAAGGAGGTTTGAGGAAAGAGAGAATGATTGGAGAGTCATTACTGGCAGTGGCTGGTGGATTAGCAAGGGAACTGCAGTGTCTTGAGAGCACCAAGAACCTGCTTAATGCTTGTGGTCATAATTTAACTTCAAACAAATCAACAGGAAGTTGTGGTTTTTCTCTAGCCACGCTCAACTTCTTGGCTGCTCCTGTACGTGCAGAGTTTAATTTAAATAAGTTTGCATTTACTGGACATATGTGACAAGAGGGAGGTATAAGCAAGTAATAGTACATACAAGGTGCTGATTTTTGCTAACATAAAAGGCAATGCCATGTAGGTAAGGACTGTCAATGGATCAGAATAAACATAAAATGCTATTAAGTCAGGCAATCAGAAGTCCCACAGGTGTGGGGGAAATACTACAATTGGGCAACTGAAAAAAATAAGTTAAAAATTTAAGATGTTGTGGTCAGGCACTAAATTTAAGACTGTGGAAAGATTGCAGGTCTAAGGTATTAATTACTAGGGAGTGTCTGAGGTACAGTGAAAAGTGAGGTGATTTAAATAGGGAAGGGGAAGTCAAACTATAAGTAGGATCTTGCACATTAATTTTAAATCTAAGAATTGTTATAAGTAATAATGGAGAGAAATAAACCATTTTCTAAAATCTCTAAGGAGTGAAAGCGAGTGAACTAGGTACTTGTTACACCAAATTCCAAAAGAGTGAGTAATAAATGAATAATAAAACTACAATGGAATGAATATCAAGAGGTGCTGAGGTATCTTTGGTTTAGTTATTTTTAGGTTTTTGTTCTGTTTGGGTTTTTGTTGGAGACATGTATAGGAGTAAGGGATAACTTTAAAGTAGCAATGAAAATAGTGAAAAGCATGAGTATCCTGTTTCAGAAGCTGTGGTACTTGAAGTGTGGGAGGAAGATGGTGTGGATCAAGAGCAGAGAAGGGAGCATCCTTGTGGCCTAGCCAGGGTTCTGTTACAGACATATGGTAAAATCAGGCCCACTCCTTACTTTACAATTCATAGAAAAAGAATGCATTTGGAAGTCTTCATATCATACATAAGTCTAAATATTTTTACGTGTAACAAACTAAAAAACTATTAATAAATTGCATTCTATCCTCATATTTACAAATGCATTTTATTAAGATAAAATGTTTTTAAATAACCAAACCTTGATAAAATATCAAAGATGATGAAACATAATTATTCTCTGGATATGTGTTCTGTTCATGGGCAAAAGTAGGTTTACAGTTGTGAGTGTTTGAAACAGAATTTATTCTTGTAACATGTATTAATTATGGTATTATTTTCTATACAAATTCCAATAAAACTATTTTTCTCACCCTTGTATTTGTGTAATAAAATAAAGTTGTCCATTTTTATCGCAGTGTTATAGGTTTAGTTCATTAAATTCATTTTCCTTATTACAGCAAATCATTATTTACACTATTTTAATCTAGGTTTTCACACAAGGTCTGTGAATGCCAACAAAGCAATTGAAATAATACTTATTGTCTAGATTATGTTCCCACTTGCCAAATTAATCCTTTGAAGTCTTCTAACCCCCAATGAATGTATTTGGAGATAGGGTTTTCAGGAGCTTTAAGGTAGATGATGTCCTAACTTGATATGATTGATGTTATTATTAATAGAGGTGAAATGAGATCTCTATCTTTTTCTCCATGACCGTTCGCTTAGAAAGTACCACATGAGCATGCAGCTAAGACAGTGGTTTCTTTACAAGCCAGGTAAAGAGGTCACCAGAATCTGACAATGCTAGCACCTGATCTTCAACTCCCAACCTCCAGAACTATAAGAAAATTATTTCTGCTATTTAAGCCACCCAGTCTACATTATTTTGTTATAGCTATCTGAGCAAACTAAGATAATTTCATAAAAATGTAAAGTGTAACAATATAAAACTTTAAAAATACATTTTATGTGTCTTCAAAAACTCCTTTCTAAAATATATTCAAAAGAAGGAGAAGGAACAAGTTGAAGAACAGTCCCCACAAATGACCCATGGATATGAGCTACAGTGTGAGCATTAAGTTGGGAGTGGAGGATGGGATGGGCTGAGGAGGGCAAATGGGAGAAAAATTGAGACAACTGTAGTAGAATAACAATAAAAAGTGAAAAAAAATAATATTTGTAATGATTGAAGAAAAAGCAAATTATTAGTCAAAATAACTTAATGAAATATATTTTAAAGATATTTTATCAAATGTATTGTATGTATTTGTTTAAAATAACATTTCTAACAGGTAATGATTATATAGTTACCAATAGTAAGAATTAGCATCTTGCTTTACAGTTGTTTCAGCTAGACTCCATGTGTAAAACTTACATGTAATATAAAATATTTAATACTGTGAAATAGTTCTTATCTGTTAATTATTGAAAATAATATATTAATTTGCAAGTGATTTTCTAATTTGTGACTCCCTCCATAACTATAACTGGACCAAGAATAGAATAGGAAAATGGATGGTCAGCACTACTTGGAAATGATACTCTCTTATGCACTATTGCTGAATAGAAGATTTGAAAGTTAATTAATCTTTTTTCTTACATAAGCATTTCTGCTGCTCAAATTTTCCTTGCACTTCATGCCAGCATCTACATTCAAGATTCCCAGAGGCACCATCCACAAAACTCCACAGCATTTAGATAAAGTTGTAATTTGTTTCTAAGACACAGGGCAAGAAACATGAAGAAGGCTTTCCCTGGAGCCATATCCATGTTATTTGAGAGAATGAAAGTTTAGAATTATAGAACACAATATGAATGTTGTTAGCTCCAGATCTGTCCCATGGTTTTTCATAATTACGTGTGCAATGAGTGTGGCTTTGGAAAACATGGGTTCTTCAACAGCAGTGCTTCTGATGTGAAGGTCCACTTTCTATTTCTCAATCTGAGATACAAATTTTGAAAAGACTATCTCCAATTCAAGCAATGGATATGTGAAGTAATAAAAAGAGTGTTGTCAACAGGAGCCCTGAGTATACTGAATGTCTGCTTGTAGTTCCTTGGTGTCAGCTTAACAAAAAGGAGAAGGATCTGGGAACAAGTAGAGATGTGGACCCTCTTTGTACCCTCTTTGTATTTCTTCCAATGGAAGTGTGAAGATTAGTGGAAGATCATTGCTGAGAATATTCAGAATCCTACAGGTCATTTGAATTCCTTCTCATGACTGTGTTTTTCTTCTTTTTAAAGTAGTTTAACTAATTTCTTTTTTTAATTTAATTTTATTGTTGTATTACATCCATCCCCTTTTTACTCTCTTCTGTCCCCTTCCCCACCCACCCACTCCCCCACAAAATCAATCCCACTTGTTGTCCTTGTCCATGGTTCTCCCATACTAGATTCTCCCATACATGGTCCTCCCATACAAGAACTGCTCCCCTTCTTTGCCTCTTCCTCCCCCTCCCCCTACCCCCCTTCTCCCTGCCCATTGAAGGCCTATTCACTGTATTCATATATCTGGTTCTGTTTTGCTTGTTGTTTTGTTCATTATTGTCCTGTAATTGGTGAGATCATATGGTATTTATCTTTCACTGACTGGCTTATTTCACTAAGCATAATACTTTCTAGTTCCATCCATGTTGTTGCAAAGGGTAGGAGTTCCTTCTTTCTTTCTGCTGTGTAGTATTCCATTGTGTAGATGTACCAAAGTTTTTTGATCCAATCATCCACTGATGAGAACTTAGGCTGTTTCCAGCACTTGGCTATTGTAAATAGCACTGCTATGAACATAGGGGTACATAGGTTCTTATGAATTGTTGTTTCAGGAATCTTCAGGTATAGTCCTAATTTCTATTCTACGTTTTATTGTATTACTTTGTACTTCTAGTGCAATGTTAAATGCTATTTTTAATATTGTACATGACCTAATTTAGAAAACATTAATGCTAATATATCATTCAGTTCTCCATACTTTCTTTTTAACTAGTTTCATAATGTCCTGGTCAGTGTGGTTCAATTGGTTGAAGCATCATATTGAATACCAAAATGTTGATTACTGGTCAGGTCACATGTCTAGGTTGTGCTTGATCACCAGTGAGCGAGCTTACAGGAGACAGCCAATCACATTGATGTTTCTCTCTCTCTCCCCTTTCTTCTTTATCTAAAAGCAATGCAAAACGTCCTTAGATGAGGTAAAAATCTGATGATGATGATGATGATGAAGAGGAGGAGGAGGAGGAAGAGGAGGAGGAGGAAGAGGAGGAGGAGGAGGAGAATTAGCAGGTTGTTGCCATCATCATTGTCACTGCTGCTGCTGCTGTTATTATTTGGGCTGCTGTTATTATTATTATGTGGGATGCTTCTGTTGATTTTATTCACACAATCATCTTTCCTAAGGGAATCATGTATTTGTTCTTTTATGGAAAATATGTGACTTAGGGGAAGCTGACTATCCAATCTTAGTCTAGTTAGAAAGTTTTGAAGTTGCTGCCTGATTGGACATCAATAACAATGCACCTTGTTCCAGATGCTATCGAGAATTCTGGTACCATGATGAAAATCAGCCTAGCAGCAAGGAGGACAAGTCATGAAAAACAGGAAACAGAGTCAACCATTAGTTGTATCATGCCATTAATTAGCATATTTGAGCATCCAGTTATATGAAATAATATATTTCTATAATGTGTACTGTTTTTCTCTTATTTACATATAAAAGCACGGTCCCTAATACACATATTAAAGAAATGTCCTTATTCTAAAAAAATGTCATTCCATAGAATAGTTACATAAATTTTGAAAAATCCATAATGTGTCATATATCATTAAGAATAAGCCATGGTTTGATTCCCAGCCAGGGAACATACCCAGGTTGCAAGCCAGGTCTCCAGCCAGGTCCATAGCTGGAGGCAGGTGAAAGGCAACCATACACTAATGTTTCTCTCCCTTTCTTCCTCCCTCCCTGCCCCTCTCTCTCTAAAGATAATAAAATCTTAAAAAAAAAAAAAATAGATACAGAAAGAAATAAAGAAGCTAAAAATTGAGGTAAGGTTTTATACTCGTTGTATACTATTGTGGCAATGCACTGGACACATACAAAAAAATAATCTTTTTTAAGTTGTATTTTATTTATTATGCTTTTACAGTTGTCACAATTTTTCTCCCTTTGCCTCCCTCCATCTGGCACCCCCCTGTAGTGATAATAAGACTAGCCACACACACATAATCAACTGTCTCTTATGAGGCTGTTTCTCTAATTTAGTCTAAAAATGTTATACAAAGAGCTGCATACAGTTGATCTATCAAGCAGATATCACATTTCTGTTGATATATTTCAAAACAACAAAAAATAACTAATGTTACTAGTAAGTTACCAATGAATATATTTAAGAAATTCAAATCATGTGCAGACAGAAATCATGGTTACAATTTTTTGAAAAGTTTAAATTAATTCCTAACATTATATCTAGTGCTTATCATATATCTGATATTCTTTTATTTCTTATATGAGTTATCTTATGCAATCCTAACAATCACTATATAAACCAAATGTGTGTTTATCTCCATTTTACTTGTGAAGACCTGAGGCTTAAAGAGAGAAATTACTTGCTGAAAGTTGCAAAACTGGTAGACAATAGAGCCAGAAATTGGATTCTAACAGTTCCGTGCCAGGGTGTGCAGTTTTAACCACTATAACTCACTGTCCTCCCCTGAGAACCTAACTGCAGTGTCAAGAAGAGGGGTTTATTTGGCAAGCCTCATCATGCTGATTAAGCAACATCATGGGAACAATAAAAATAGTTTAAGATAGAAGAATAATTATAATAATTATAACTCAAACATTCGGCAACCTCATAAATTAAGAATAAAGTAAAAGGAAAAAATGCATAACTAGCTTTGAATCTACTTGATGAAAGCAATCAGGAGCTTTCTTGTAACAGTTTGCATAGCTATCCACATAAACTCAATTCACAGGATGATGATGAATCACATAAGACAAGTAACCTTACTTTATCACAGATGATGCTGTATCTACTCTCAACCTCACTACTGAAAGTTGAATGGGCTTTTGCAGGACACTTGTCATCCAAATTTCAGTTTTTGAAGCGTGTAACAGGAATTGAACCCTCTTTCCTCAAGTCAAATGTACAGTCTTTCCTCACACGGAATTCTGAAATTGAATTTGTAATGAAGTTAACATGTAACAGTTATATTTGCTGTTTTTTTGTGAAAATTTATTATTAAATCAACGTTAAACTTTAAAAAGCAATGTCTTTAATCATGTATTCAATAAGTATTTATAAAAGCTTATTTAAAACATACTGGACAAATTCAATGAACAAAATAAAGAAAAGCACTATTTTGGAACTTACTTTCTAGAGTGGGGAACAAAATTAATAAGCTAAGTTATATATAAAAATAACATAAAATAAAAATTGATTATAACACTTATAAAAGCCATTTTTAAATCAATAAATCTGCTGCTGGTGAAAATCAGGCACCTTTCTCAAATATACCTGTGGGAAATGTGCCTTAATGGAGAAATATACATATATTCTTAATAGAAATATAAATACTAAATATTACACTTTTCAAAGGCTGTATACTAAATTGTTTAGTTTTTAATTGCTACCTTTTACACTGATTTTTACTGAATATTTATTATGTTGATGTTACAAATATTGACTAAGCTACTGAACTGTAGTGGAGCTTCCACAGAAGAAAAATGAATCAATATTATAAATTATTTATAAAGTTTACTTATTTAAGTAAAACAATTCTAGTATCTTTTGTGAAAACTTTTTCCAGTCATTGGACTTAAGAGATATAGTTATACTTCTAGTATTTGCTATTTTTTATTCACTGAACATTCATCACTTCATTTGATCAAAGGGATCAAAATTCGTCTTTTGCTCAAAAGGAACGAAATTTGTTATCAATCGAACACCCAGGATCTGTGATCTCTAATATGCTCAATAGTTCTCAACAATCATGCAGTACTTCTAGTAACCAATGTTTTATAGCGTCTCTGTCCTTCTCAAACTTCTCTTCACTTCAGAAGTCCCTGTCTTCCTTTTCATTGAAAAAGTCAACCATTCTTCAGGTGTCAGCTTAAAACTTAACTCTCAGAAGTATTTCTGGACTAACTAAACATATATCCTTGCAGATTTCTCTGTCTCTGTCTCTCTGTTTCTCTCTCTTTTTGGACTCAATGTTTTCTTTAATTCATCTATCACATATTGTAATTATTGGTTATTTGAGCCCTTAATTGTTTAGTATACAATTCCCCTGACAATTGTAGGCTCATAATAGTGACCATGTGTGGTTTTGTTTTTTTGGTTTTTTTTTTTTTTTTAGATTTTAGTCATTTTTAGAGAGAGGGGGAGGAGGGGAGGAAGGGAGAGAAATATCAATGTGTGGTTGCGTTTTACCTGCCTCCAGCCATGGACCAGGCTGGGGACTTGGTTGGCAACCTGGTTTTGTACCCTGACTGGGAGTCAAACAAGAGACCTTTGGGTTCACAGGCTGGCGCTAAGCCACTGAGCCACCAGCCAGGGCCCATGTGTGTTTTGTTCATACCTTTCTACCCAAGGTCTAGTATAGTGCTTTGTACAGAGTATGACAGATATTTTCTATAAATGAATAGACATCAGACATTATAGTCCATGATAATGGATAAAATCCCAACCCTTTATTTATTACTTTCTGTGTGCCTGGGAAATACTTCTCAAGTTTATTTCAGTTACCTTTCTATTTGTGCTGAGTTCTTCCAATTGCAAAATACAAGGATTGCCCGTGTTTGACAGAATAATTTGTTATGAGTCAATTTCTTCCAAGAGTCTCATGGTGCAAATACAAAACACAATAAAGAATGAATATCATTTTTTACCTTCCGATTCTACAATTTTCCTGTCCTTGTGGATTAATTTTAGAGCCTGAGATTTAGATAAATATGTCCATGGAGATTTCTCTCCTGATTTTACGTATCTAACATGGGCTCAAGAGACTTTATGTGTTTAATTAATTTTAATGGTCAGATTTCTAATCTTTCAAGTTTCCCAAAGTATGTCTTTAAAGGAAAAAATTTTTTAAATATCACATAATATTTTCTTGGCTCAGTCTATCCTCCAATGCCTACAAAATGATATGGTAAATGTTAGACTAAATAACATGAGTACTGACCAAGAATATTACACACATTTGATGAACTCACATACAGTTTAATAATTATTATGTTTTAATATGTCTTAGATTACCAGCCCCTCACCCATCCCTGCAAAAAAAAGGTCTAACAAAAGAGCTGAAGTTAGGGAACTGGAAAATGTGAAACAAGGAAGAAAGAAAAGCCAATCCAAGATTACTTTTTGAACTGGTTACCATTCTGATCCACTGGGAGTTGTCCCCTACAAAGCCATTGCACAGAATACACTAGAACAGAATAGAATATACTGGAATAGAACAGAGTGGAATAGAATGAATTGGATGGGATGGGATGGGACTTGATGGGATGGGATGAAATGGAGTAAAATAGAATAGAATAGAGCAATCAATCACGCAGAATATACTTGAAAACTTTTTGCCTGAAACAGGGAAGATAAGAGTCTTATATCCATTGTATCCTGTTCTTTATTGGCTAAGTGTGGGTGAAACTGTGCATATGTTGAGCAGGCTTGGCAGCCTCCCCACCCCCACACAGAAGTACTACAGAGCCCTAAGGAAAAAATCAAGATCAAGCTGAGGTCCTGCCAAGCTATCACTTACTGCTGTGTGCTCCTTGATGCCACAAGAATAGTCAGAGGATAAAGTCAGTTATGAGATCATGATATGTGGTACAAGATATCTGGTGAATATTATGATTGCCAAGGTAATAGATTTTAATTATGGATTATTATTAAGATATAAGACCATGAAAGAGGCTAGAAAACAAATAAAGAATTGACATCATCAGTAAGATAAAAATCATCTATAATTGGGACATTCTACAGAATACCTGATCATACTCTTCCAAGCAAATTTAGGAAAAATAAAAATAAATAAAAATACTAAGATCATCATAGATCAAAGAAAACTGAGGAAAATGATAATTAAATACAATGTGATATCCACATAGGAACAGAAAAACAGCATTTAGAGAAAGATACTTAAATAAAGTCTGTAGTTTAGTTAAGAGTCACGTACCAATGTCGCTTTTAGTTTCATCAAATACATGACTGTTATCTAAGAAGTTAACACTAGGGAAATTGGATGAAGGGCCTATGAAAACTGACTATTTTTACAATTTTTCTCTAAATCTCAAAGTATTCTTATCTTTGTCTCTTTGGGCTGTTATAACAAAATATCACAGACTGGTGACTATAATAACAGAAATTTATTTCTCAAAGCTGTGAAAACTGGGAAGTCCAAAATCAGAGTACCCACTTAAATGCATGCGTGACTGGTAACTGTTTCCCAGTTCATAAATGACTGTCTTCTTGCTGTAGCCTAACATGACTGAAGGGGCACGGAAGCTTTCTCTGGTCTATTATAAAGGCACTAATTCCACTCATGAGAACTCAGTCCTCATGATGTAATCACCTCCCAAAAGTTTTGTGTCCTAATGCTATCATTTTGGGCACTACACCTCAACATTGTAATTTGGGGAAAACAAATATTCTGACCACAGCATCTCCAAGTAAAATTTTACTTTAAAATCAGGTATAAATATGACATATTCCCTGTAATATCCCTTTTACAAAGCATACAGCTGACCTTTGAACAATGCAGAATATAGGGCCCTATTCATTTGAAAATCCTTATATACCTTTCTACTTCTGCAGTATTTAAGTCCTTTGTTGGTATCTGTGGGGAATTGGTTCCAGGACCCCCCACAGATAACACAATACAGGGGTTCAAGTCTCCTGTATAAAATAAAATAGTGTATATCAATGTATGCAGTTGACCCTCCATCTCCACAGATCAGAAAACAGTACAGGTGTTTGTTGAAGAAAGTTCATATATAAGTTGACAATTAAGGGAAGGCTTCTCTGTGACGTGCAGTTTGCATGAGAGGCCCATGTGTAGAAATGGCTGCTAAGCTGTTTTTTGTTTGTTTGAATTTGAGGTTAGCCACCATCAGGAGGAATTCTTAGGTGTCACTGCCCTCTCCCCAGTTCAGGGTTCATAAACAATATGGAAAATATTTTACACATATATTTACCAATTGTTACCCTTCTATAAATATCAGGTACATTGTACACATACATATTTACATATACACATTCAGATGTATGCATAAATTTCCTTCTGACAGGTGTTTAAAAATGTCTAAGTAATAAAGAATTAATACAAACAGGCTTTTAGGGAAATTAAAAAGCTAAAGAGCTAAATATAAAATGATTTATTTGATGTCATTAAATTGTATTCATATATTTTGTATTAAGATTAGCTTCACCTTTCAATAAAATAAATATTTGGAGTTTGGACCACAAGAAAGTTTTAATTTTGTTTTGTTAGGTTTCATACGTCCATCCTAAGAGTTTCAAGTGTTTCCTGAGGGAAGCCCTGGAACTTAAGCAAGATCATCAGCTCGGTCAACCAGGTCAGCACAGCTGACATTCAGTGCAGATTGTGACAGACACTCCTTCTAAGGCACTCATTTATGCTAACTCATTTAACCCTCATAAGCCATGTGAAGCAGTTCCTATTATTTTCATCCCCCTTGTCAGTGAGGAATTTGGAGAATAAAAGTTTTCCCATATCAGATAGCTGGTAAGTGGTGGATCTGGGATTTTAAGCACCCCAATTTGGTTTTTTCAAATCCATTTATTAACCAATGCTTCACCCATGAAAGTAGAACCTTGAACAAAGCCAACTTCCTCAGGAAACCAAACTATTTCTAGAAAAAAACCCTGAATTTTAGGCAATTTCTCAGAATTTAAGAGCTAAGAAAAAATTCAACTTGGATGTGTGGTTAATCATAGGAGCCACTGATAGTTTTACTTGTTACTATAATTAGATGTTTTGCATATTGGAATATAGTCCTTTGAATATTAGTCTAAGAATATTAGTCTTAGAAGTCCTATGAATATTAGTCAAAGGGATGAAAGGTTCATAAAGGGTTAATTGGGAAACAGTCAAAACTCATTTCCTGAGGCAGCTTAAACAACAGGGATTCTGCCCTTGTGAGAAGTACAGAAGTACCCAATCAACAGTTGCATTCCCCTTTAAAATTATACAAGCAAACAGGCACTGCTATCTTTGAAAATAGTAACACAGGAAAAAAAGGGTTTCTTCTGAAACACCTGCACAATTAGGGCAGGATAATCCCCAACATTTCCCAAAACCATTCAGGAGGGATGAATTGTTACTGGTTAATTTTCCCTTCAAAATAATGCAAAGTTTAAAATTAGTCCTAGAAAACAGTATTATTGAAATGTTCCTTTAAAATGTGTTAAGAACATGCATCAGTAGAGCAGACAACTATCTTAAATTCTGCCAAGCTGGCCTGGCTTCTCAGTAGTTAAATTTACCTCCTCTGACAATTTCAATGAATAATTTAAAATATAATTATGGGTCCGGTGAATATTTTCAAATCAATTAATTTGAGAAATGTATCTGATCCAATAACTTTTCTGATAGTGCCCTTCTTATGATAAAAGAGGCAAACCAGAATTCCCCTGATACTGGGTAGGTAGGGCTATTAAACCCACTGGTCCTTTTGTGAAATTATATTGGCAATTAGTGATTATTTACTCTTCCACATGATTTAGTAATCTCAGCTTGTCCTGGAAAAATTCTATTGAGAGATTAATGGAATTTCATTTAATTTATATCTATTGGTTGGGGGAAAGAATGGGTATCTTCATAATACTTAGCCTTCCTTCATATAACATTTATATTTTCTCTTCATTTATGCATGCATTTTTATTGGTCTTCAGTAACGTTTGATCATTTCTATACAGTGTTTGAAATATATGTATATCATATTGTATTAAAACATTAATTTCCATATTCCTTGTGCTTTATATATAAAAGTAGATTAGGCCCTGGCTGGTAGCACAGTGGATAAGACACCAGCCTGTGAACCCAAAGATTGCTGGTTCAATTCCCAACCAGGGCACATAAGCAGGTTGCAAGCCAGGTCTCCAGCCAGGTCTGTAGCTGGAGGCAGGTGAAAGGCAACCATACATTGATCTCTCTCTCCCTTTCTGCCTCTCTCCCTTCCCTTCTCTCTAAAAATAATAATAAATAAAATATTTTTTTAAAAGTAGATTAGATTAATATGCTGTATATCAATTTCTAATGATAAAGCTTGCACTGCATGGAAAATACTGAATTTTACATGTTAACATTTCATCAAGTAATCTGGCTGAAATAATTATTCCCATTCTATTTTTTAGTGAATCATCAGTGTAGGTAATGATCATAGGCAGTAGTTTCTGCCTCCTTTCTTATGAGAAGATTCCCACTGTATACTATGATTTCAAACACTGAGCCTGTCTCCAAAAGATGCATCTCAGGCAGCAGGATTACTTTTGCCATTGCAAAATTCAAATTTTCAGCCAAATTACAGATGTGGAGTTCAGAAGACCAGAGGGTTCTGTATCACTCACTGCTTTGTTTCATTTTCCAGAGCCAATGAATTCTCCTGTATTTGACAAGGATAAACTTTCCTTAATATTCTTTGTTTAGATGTCTTTTATTTGTTTCTATGAGTTTTTTGTTTTTATTGTATTTTACCAGCACTGGTTGCCCCTTTAAACTCTCTTCCCCTCTGCAGTCTTCACACTGCCATCCATGTCCATGAGTTCTTTTTCCTTTTTGCTCAATGTGTTTTATGAGGAAAAATATTTATTGCATGAGTTTACAAAATTAAAATAAGCAGGAATTCCCATGAATTAGTATTTAAATATTAGCACTTAAATACTATTCAATAACTGTCAAATCTTCAAAGGTTCCAAAATATTTGCTATAATAGGCTAAATTTAGCACAATAATACCGTGAAAAGAGCTCTGGTTCAAATCTCTGCCTTACCACTATTTAAATATGCATATGTTACCTTATCAATTATATCTCTACCCATGTTAAAAGTAATACCCGTTGGCTTGCAGTTTCTCATATGTAAAATAAGATTAGAAATGGTCTTCTTGACCATTCCAGTTATTGTGTATTTCATTTAAATGCTCTAAATACAAAGATCTCTTAAGATTTATTCCTCTTTCAATGATGCTTCAATTGCATAGCTAGAAAAACATATTCACTGGAAGGGCAGGGAAAGCTTGATTTGGGCCATATCCTTGAAAGGTGCCCCTCCACTGTGACCAAGACTGATGTTTACCCTCATACTCTAGGTCTTCAAGTGCAGCATCCTACAAAGTTACATGAAAGTAAGAATGGAGGCACAGTTTTCTGTCAGTTTTATAAACATGAGAGTAAGTCCATGAGAAATAATCAGAAATCAGAAATAATATTTTTGTTTTGTTATTATTAAAAACATCTAATTACAAAACAAGATCCAGGGATTACTTGAGGGTGACTCCTATTAGTCTAAAATAAACAAGTGCAAGATGATCAGCCTTTGAAAATTAATGTTAGTAAATGAGAAACCTGAAAAACTGCACACAAAATGACAATTATTTAGCACTCTGCATCCATCCATGTTTAAGTGGATTCCTTGAGAACTTAGTTCTAAAAAAATCATTTTAAAATCATTTTAAAAATCAATTCATTTCACTTTAAAATGAATTTAAAAATCAAATACAATATCAAATAATCAGTGACTATCTCAACAACATATTGAACCAACATGCTGAAAAAATCATAAGAAAAATATAAAAAAGAAAAATATCAGTTACCAACGTCCAAGATAATGAAAGATATTTTATCTTTTTCTTTGTGTAATTTACACCTCCAACATGAAACTGAGAAGCAGCATTACAGACACCTGCTTCAGTGTAGTCATTGTTTCCATGGTGCCACTTTCCATCACCTATTTTAATAGTTTACACAACAAGATCAAGGGTGTCCCAGCTGTTACTGCCACTGTTGCTAAGCAACCTTTAAAACGAAGTTCAAGAAGACAAAGAATCGTGCTTGAAAAATTTCTCAAGTGTCTGTTTTATGCACCCCCACCACTGGTTCCTTCATTTTCCACCATTTTTCAGTGTGTATACTCAGATGTTTGCTTTTTGTCCCTTTAAGTAAATATTCTATGTATGAATCCACCATTCCAAGTGTTACAGGAATCAACTAAATATTTTGTTGATTTTCAAACTGCAGTGTATGATTTAGCTACTGGCTAGATCTCATACAGAATAAACAGATTTAATGAATTGACTTGTTTTTACTAATCAGAATGGGAGGTTGGTGTAGGACACTGTAACCTGCTGTTACACTGCAGCATGGCTCTGTCTGGGTCTGGTGAAATGACAGGCACGTATCAATAGCTAGTGATTCATGTCCTGCAGAGAATGCAATACCCTCTTGTGCATTCTGAAATCTAAATATCATCATCTGCAAAACTTAGGAGGTCACAATTCTATAAATACCAGAAGGAAAACAAAAGTTAAGTTAGGTGACTTTGAACTTAGAATTTCTGACTACTGCCAATTGCTATTAATTAAAAAAAATATTTTTCAAACATTTCTGTAAACAGTGCTTTTCTTTCTGCAAAAGTAATTATTCAGAATCCAATGGCATACGTGTCTAGTGAACAGGCTGGTAAACATAAATTAGTAATATGGTAAGTAAATAAAAAAAAATAAAGAAAATGCCTTAGTTTTGCATTTAGTATTTATAATAAGATTAGGATTACAGGAGCTCTCAAACCATAACAAAGTATTTCTGAATAATTCACATGAAAAAAGGAACATCATGATATGGTCCAGAACCAGAGATATGATTAACCTGTGCATGTTTCAACAACATTATACACCTCCCAAGTTGTCAACCCAGCTAGAGGTAACCCATACCTGGTCAACACAGTGCTGGCCCAATGCACTAGTCTATGCTGACCCAAATATTCAGATCCTCAAATTTTTTTTGGCCCTCTTCTAACTAAACACAAAACTATGGTATTTTCTTTCTGAATATTTTCATGCTATTTAGTTATTATTTTATGACTGTCTTCTAAATTCTTCATTGACAAATTCCCCTGTTGGTTCATCTATGTAAATGATCAGGAGTCTACAAAGTCTACATTCCCTGAGGAAAAAGAAATTCACAGAGTGTTGGAAATTAGTGTGAATCTGAAGTCTGTCTGTATATTAGTATGGCTATTAACTATACTTGCGAAAAAGCCTGTTATAATAAAATTTAATAAACATGTTCACCAACTTTGATTGGTTTATAGAGCAGAAATGCATTTTCTCTCAGTTCAGGAGGCTAGAAGTCCAAGGTCAATATGTCAGCAGGGTTGGCTTTTCCTGAGGGTCCTTTCCCTTGGTTTATGAAAACCATCTTCTCCTATGTCTTTAAATGGTCTTCCCTCTCTTCATTTCTTATGTTCAAAGCTCCTTTTCTGATAGGGATACCAGTTATATGGGTTTAAGGCCCACTGTAATAACCTCCTTTAACCTTAATTACCTGTTCAAAGACCTTATATCCACATAAAGTCACACTGAGATACTAAGGGTTAATGACTTTTGTAGGAACACCATTGAGCTGATAACCCATATTGATCTATCATTCTAATTAAAAACTCTTCATGAACTTCTTCCCTTTAGTTCTCCTCTAGCTAAGTGGTCCCACCATTTTTCTGATAAAAGGCTTGGTAAAAGAGTAGTCTACATTCATCCTTTCTGTATCTACACCTTCTATTTAACATTCAACTCACTATCTTTTACATTCAATGCTGAGAAAATTTATTCAAAATATTCCATAAAAAGTCCTTATTTTTATGTATCCTAAAAGTGCTATGTAATATTATTTTACTATTATTTGTTAAATACTTCTGTGGCTACTTTACAGTGGTATTTATTTTCTGCAAAGTTCTGTTTTATGCCTCAAACCATATGTCACTTTTAAAGATCTTTTTTCTTCTTTCCAGTGCTCGAACTATTACCAACTGTGATTGATGCTGTCTATCACATCT
The DNA here is from genome assembly GCA_004026585.1 of Noctilio leporinus. Classification (NCBI taxonomy): domain Eukaryota; kingdom Metazoa; phylum Chordata; class Mammalia; order Chiroptera; family Noctilionidae; genus Noctilio; species Noctilio leporinus. Next base: position 349,778 of record PVIW01000886.1, on the reverse strand, counting down.
CTTGACACTATTTTATTCTGGAACTCACAATTTAATTGAAATCTCTATACAAGAATTTCTATAGTTTGGTCAGTTTGTTATATAGTTTGGGAGTTGTTGTTTTTGTTCGTTTGTGCTCTGTATTTATTCTTTTAAGATAAGGATTCCATAATTTCCTCATAGTATTCTTCTATGCTTAGGAAGAAGGTAAACTTTTCTAGGCAAATCAATGCAAAGGAAGGTAAGCATGTGGGTTGACAAAATACAGATGTTTTTAAATAACTTATATACACTACCAGGAAATTATTCAAATGCTGTATATTGAGCAGTGACAATGTAGACAAGGTCCTTGTTTTTATGGAGTATATATAATATACCGAGAAGAGATGAACATTGAATAAATACAAATAAATATCTATTATGACAGGGAAGCATAAAGACAATGAAGACAAATAGCATCAGAAGGATAAGGATGCATGGAGCAGGTCTTAAACTTGAAAATTAAATATTGAGAAGGAATGAGTCATGCAAACATTTAGGAAGAACATTTCAGGAAGTGCAAAGGGTATGCGATAATCTCTGAATGTCAAGGGATAGGAAAAAGTCAAATGGTTAAAGAACAGTGAAGATAGAAGTAGGAGATGAGTCCTAGAACATTAGACCAGAACAATCCGGAACATATAAAAACTCTGCCTTTGTAATGACATTGGCTTTAATTTGAGTGTGATGTGAATGTTTGGATCACAATACATATTTTGTATATATATTTTAAATGATTCTTCTAATGCTTCGTTTGACCATCATAGAATTGCACCAAACAAATGTTTCAGACAAGAGCAATAAGGGAAGCTAATTAAGAAAAAAAATCAAAAGTCATAAAAGGACTGATGGACTTCACAGAACTTGAGAATTCAAGATTCTATTGTGTATATATACTACATCTTTACCCAATCATCTATCAAAAACCACTTTGGTGGTTTCCATGTTTTGGCCACCATTACTAGTTGTGCTATGAACATACGGGTGAATACAAATAAATGTATTCAAAATTTTGGGGTAGATACCCAGGAGAAAAGTTGATGGGTTATGGTAACTATTCTTAATTTTTTGAGAACCTCCATATGGTTTTCCATAGTGGCTGTACCAGTTTGCATTTTCATCAGCAGTTTATGAGGGTTCATTTTTCTTTACAATTTCTCCAACACTGTCTTGTTGATAATAGCTATTCTAGTAAGTTTGAGGTGGTATATCACTGTAGTTTTGATCAGCTGTTCCCAAACAACAGTGATGTTGAGCATCTTTCCATATCTCTTTTCACCATTTGTATATCTTTCATATATCTTATTGGAGATGAGCTCATTCTGGTCCTCTTCCCATTTTTAATTGGATTTCTTTATGGTCTTGAGTTATATCACTTCTTTCTATATTTTGGGTATAACCCCTAGTCAGAGCTGTAGTTTTCAATTAACACCTTCCATTTTTTATTTTGTTGGTGGTTTCTTGCTGTGCAGAATCTTTTTAGTCTGATAAGTCCCATTCATTTATTTCTGCCTTTACTTCCCTTGCCTTTGGGGTTCAAAATTCATAAAATCTTCTCGAAGACCAAGGTCCATAAGTTTAGTACCTACATTTTGTCCTATGTAATTTATTGTTTCAGCTCTTATATTTATATCTTTGATCCACTTTGAATTAATTTTTATACATGGAGAGAAACTGCAGTCCAGTTTCATTCTTTTGCATTTGGCTTTCCAATTCTCCCAGCATCATTTATTGAAGAGGCTTTTTTCTTCATTGTATGTTTTTGGCTCCTGTGTCAAAAATGATTTGCTCATATACATGAGCTTTTATTTTTGGCATCTCAATTCTGTTCCATTGGTCTGTGTACCTGTTTTTCTGCCAACACTGTGCTATATTGATTATTGTTACTCTGTAGTATAATTTGACGTCAGGTAGTGTCATGCTTCCAGCTTTTTTCTTTTTTTCCTGAGAATTTTTTTGGCTACTCAGTGTCTTTTGTGGTTCCATACAAATATGATGGTTTTCTGTCCTACTTCATTTAAAAATGTTGTTTAGATTTCATAAGAGATTGCATTACATCTGTATATTGCTTTGAGTAAATGGACATTTTAATTATGTTGATTCTTCCAACTCATGAACATGACATCTTTCTATTTCACTGTGTCTCCCTCAATCCCTTTCAATAATGCTTTGTAGTTTTCATTATACGGGTCCTTCGTATAATTTATTATGTTTATTCCAAGGTGTTTCATTGTTTTTGTTGCAACTGCAAACAGAATTGTTTTTACACTTATTTTCCTAAAATTTCATTATTAGTATATAGGGGTGCAGTGGATTTTTAAAAGTCAATTTTGTATCCTGCAACTTTACTGAATTTATTATTTTTAATTGTTTTTTGGTGGAATCTTTATTTTCTATATAAAGAGCTTTATCATCCACAAAAAGTTACACTTTTACTTCTTCATTCCTAATTTGGACAAGTTTTATTTCTTTTGCTTACCTGATTGCTTTGGCTAGGACTTCCAGTACTAAACTGAGTATCAGTGGCGAGAAAGGACATCTTTGTCTTGTTCCTGATTTTAGAGAAAAAGTTTTCAGTTTTTCACTCTTAAGTATGTATTTCATTCAAAGTGAAGGGCTGGAAAAAGATTATATCTATTAAACAAATTGAATCTTTCAAATGTCCAAGAATGTAATCCTCAAATCCATTTAGTTTTATTGGAGAACTTCCATACTTTAAGGAAGAAATAACGGCAATCTCAAATTCCTTCTGTTAGAAGGAAAAAGCATTTACTAAGTCATCATTTGCTCAAATGTCATAAAAATATTATTTATAAAATGAACTCAGACAAATCTTCCTCTAAATACAAAAATATAAGCAAATACTAGCAAATCAGTCTAGTCACCTAAAAAATGTAAACGCCAAGTTTCTCATATCCCAGAAATTTAAGATTGGCATGAAAATTGAAAAGCAATCAATGAAACAACTTCACATTCAAAAAATAAACTAAAATTCACACTCTTCTTTGCACAGCTGGGCAAAAAAGTGTTTGAGGAAATTCAACATTGGTTCAATTTAAAACACTTAGGTATCAGACAGTAAATTTTTAAAACAAATTTTATTTAAACATAAATACAGAAACCTTATTTCAAAGATTATACTTAATAATAAAAACTTTAGCATTACCCTGAGGTCAAGAATGCAACAGGATGCTGACTCCATTTCCAGGTAACAATACACAAGTGTTTGCCAGAACAAAAAAGGAATTAAAATAAGTGAAACATACGAGGACTAGGAAGGAATAAAATTAGTATTTCACAAAAGACATGGTTATAAGTATTCCCAGGAACTTAAAAATTATTGCAATAAATAGGTCAATGTAGCAAGTTGTTAGGTAAAAGGCCAATTTGCATGAATGATCTATATACCAAAAAATAGACATAAAGAACGAAACATTTAAAAATAAGCTAACTTATAATGGGCTTGTTAGTCATTATGTTACCAAGCAAAAGTGGGATTTGACTGCCCTCCACAACCAAAAGGCAAACTCTAGGTAGAGACTTGTGAAAAAGGAATAAGGAATTTATCAGAATGCAGAACAATCTGCAAAAAATGGAGGACTCACTATCCCAAAGCTCATCTGCTCTGCAACACCCAGAAAAAAAATAGTTGTCTTCAGCAAGACCAAAACAAAAGGCAGCGCCCAGAATTCCTGCTCTATTTTATTTATTTATTTATTTTAAAGATTTTATTTATTGTTTTTAGAGGGGAAGGGAGAGAAGCAAAGAGGGAGAGAGAGACATTATTGCATGGTTGCCTTTCACCTGCCTTCAGCTACAGACCTGACTGGAGACCTGGCTTGCAACCTGGTTATGTGCCCTGGCTGGGAATCCAACCAGCGACCTTTGGGTTGGTACGCTGGCACCTTATCCACTGTTCCACCAGCCAGTGCTTCCTGCTCTATTTTAAAGGGCCATCCTTTGGAAGCCAAGGCAGCTACTAAGTGGTCATCCAGGTAGCTTAGCTTGTTCCCAGATGCTGTCTGGCTTCAGGCTTCTTCTGGGAGGCTGCTTGTGGATTTGGTGCCACCATTGGTCATGTGACATCTAGGGCCTCACGACCTATACTCCTAGGCCCCAGTAAATGCCCAGCCAGGCCAACAAGAGGAGTGACTCCATCCTGGAGGCCATGGGTCACATGCCTAAGGTCACATGTACCATGGAGACAACTGGCCAGGGCACTGGTTGAATGCAGGTCTCAAGCAATGAAGATGGAAAAGAGGAAGCCTATTTTCCTCCTCTGCATTTATATTAGCTTGGCTATGGTGCTTCCTCAGAATGACCTAAATTTTGAATAGGGTCACCTCCCAACCAATCCCTTTCTTCCCCTGGCTAGACTGACAGGCCTTTTTGGTTCAGCATCTCCCCTGCCACCAGTTGAAGTTCTGTTGCACATGTACCTTTTCTCCCCTAGTCCTACCACCAATCTGGTTGCAGAAGATGGTAGGAAGGTTTTTTCCCTCTTATCCAATTATCTGGCTAGTCTTGTGCAAGGTCAGTGTAAGAACTTCCTCCAGCTGCCATCTTGCCTAGGGAGTGGGAAAGCTTGCACTGGGTTACATGGGCAACGTAGCCCTGACCACAGGACCTGGTGCTGCCTGGCCGTGGCCTGGGCAGTTTGCAGTCTCCCTTGACAGCCCCTCCTGTTCCCCACCCTCAGACTGTCCCCAGCAATCTGGATGGGCTTTTTATTGGTATCAACTAAATACCTAAAAATAAATTTAATGAAAGATGAACTGATATTTACACTATAATTAGAAAATATTGCTAATTACAGAAAACCTAAAGGATAAATATTCATGGATTTGAAGACTTAATATTGATAATATTTCTACTCTTCTTAAACTGATCTAAATAAATAAATTAATATTAACCCCAGTCTCAAAATATACACAAAAATTAATTCTGAAAAATTATAAACTATAAAGCCCTGACTGGTGCCTCAGTGGACAAGGCACCTTTGGGTCGCTGATTGGATTCCCCAGTCAGGGCACATAATCAGATTGTAAGCCATGTCTCTAGCCAGGTCCATAGCTGGAGGCAGGTAAAACATTGATGTTTCTCTCCCTCTCTGCCTCCCTCCCTTCCCTTCTCTCTAAAAATAATAAACAATCTTTAAAAATAAAAAATTATAGACTATATACAAAAAGTTAAAACAACAAAGCTGTTAAGCCAAAAATACAGATGAGTAGTATTTTGACTTTAGAATTGGCAAAACTTGATAAATAGGACACAAACATTATTAACAATAAAGGAAAATATAATTTTAATTTTCATTACCATTTTACAAGTGACAAGACAAAGCTATAGATTGAAAGAAAATGTTTGTAGTACATAATTCTGACAGAGAACTTTATCCAGGTATTTAAATAATCTCTAGTAATAGTCAATCCTATACAATTTGGGCAAAAATTTTGAACAGGCACTTAAAATAAAGCGTGACACATCACCAATAACCATATATTAAAGGTGCCCAACTTCAACAGTGATGAGAGAAATATATATTGAATGACAACTAGATAGTACTAAAAACCCACGTATAATAAAATGAAAAGGACCAAATGTTGATCAGAACGTGCCTCAGGTGGCTATCTCATTATTGCTGATGGGTGTACTAGAGATTAAGGAAAAGAAATACAGACTTTTATTTTAGAAATGTTAACATTAATAAGGCCACTAAACATCCAAGGAAACATTACTGGCTATAAAAACTGGATTTCAGGGGTAAGATTGGTAATTAACACAAAAATGTGAAAGATACCACTTTTTGAGTAGTATTAAAGTCAGAGGACTGAACGGCATCAGCTAAAGACTAAATGTAGAAATAGAAGATGGCCCAAAACAGAGCTTGAGGCATTTCTAAATTTAGATTAAATGAGATAAGGAAAAACTAGCAAAGAAGGGAAAAAAGAAATGATGAACAAAGAAACGCGAATACCCTGACACCACATTATAAATGTTTTAAGAAGAGGAGAGTGACCACTTGTTATAGATTTATCTTTTAAGTTATTAAGATGAAGATTAAGAGTTGAGTTTCAAATTTAGCATTACAGATATCATTGATGGTTTTAGCAAGAGTTGGTCAGATTCAGCTGTAAGAATAAAATCTGAATTGCAAAGGGTGCAAGAATGAATGAAAGGAGAGGAAGTAGAGGAAGTAAGACAATTATTTTGATAATTTTGCTATAACCAAAAGCTAAGAATTAGCTTTTGGTGGGATTGACTTTGGGGGGAATGGGTGGGTGGGTGGGGGGACAGAGGGGAGCAAAAAGGGGATGGATGTAATACAACAATAATAAAATTAAAAAAAAAAAAAAAAAGCTAAGAATTAGGACTGAATTTGGGGGAAGGGCACGTAGTTAGATGTACTTTTTAGATTGAAAATGTTTATAACCAACAAAAATGTTCTAGTAGACAGGAGAACTGGAGGATGGAGAATGTTTCATTACAGAAGAAGCAACATTTTTTTGTGTAAATGCAAGGATAACCAGAATAGTACATGGAGGATATGGCCATAGGTGGGATAAAAAATATTTCAACTTCTGTAACAAAAGTGATGCAGGAATTGAATTGAGACCAGGTGGGGTATGTAGAAGACATAATTAATTCAACATCCTTATTTCCCAAAGTTACCATCCTGCATTCTCCATAGCACAGAGATTTAAATTTTAAAATATGGAACATAATGTAGATCAATACTCCAAGTTTGATTCAGCCACATATTTTACCAAGTGCATAATAGATAATTATCTGCTGAGTGCATATGTAGAAAGAAAAAACCCAATGTTCGAAAATTATATTCACCCTCTCTGAGCAAAATCCCATAAGATTTTTTAAGACATTCAGTACCAAATTTCTGTAATTATTTATATATGTAACTCTTGTTCCCAAGTTAGTTATGTATGCTACTTTTATGACCATGTTGAAATTGGATTTTATTAACCCACCAAAGAAAGCTGCAATGAGAGATGTGGCCCTGGACATGGAATTTCAGAGAATAATTACTTCTATCCAGCATAGAATCACATCATTTGTTATCAAAGAATATAAAATAGAAACTTTTGCAGCTGGAGAATAGAGGTCATTGAAGGTTAAGGCCTCTACAAATTATTTGGATATTCCAAGCTATCCCCAGTGCAGTTGACTGACAGTATAGTCTAATTGACAAAATGTACATAATAACAAACCTAATTATGTAGTAATACAACTTCTTCAGTATATCAGCCATAGTTAAAATCACTTTCTGAATTTGGATTTATTCCTGTTATTATTTTTATTGTTGTTTTTTAATCATTTTTTAATTGTTATTCTATTAGTTTTCTCAATTTTCCCCCTTTGCCCTTCTCTGTCCATCCCACCCAACCCTGCTCCCACAGTCAATTCCCACACTATTGTCCATGTCCATGGGTCATTCATACATGTTCTTTGTCTAGTCCCTTCCTCTTCTTTCCACTCTTATTCCTCTCTCCTCTGGTCACTTTCAGTCTGTTCCATGTTTCCATGCCTGTGGTTCTATGTCGTTTGTTAGTTTATTTTCTTCATTAGATTCCTGTTACAGGTGATCATATGGTATCTGTCTCTCACTGACTGACTGATTTCACTTAGCATAATATTCTCCATTTCCAAAGGAACCGCTGTCCCAAAAGGAGGACATGCAGAGGGCCCACAGATATATGAAAAGATGCTCAAGATTGCTAACCATCAGAGAGGTGCAAATTAAAACCACATTGAGATATCACCTCATGCCTGTCAGAATGCCATTATTAATTAATAAATCAACAAACAAGCACTGGTGAGAATGTGGAGAGAAGGAAACCCTAATGCACTGTTGGTGAGAATGCACTCTGGTGTAGCCACTGTGGAAAACAGTATGGAATTTATTTTAAAAAACTAAAAATGGAACTAGCTTTTGACCCAACAATTCCACTGCTGGGAATATATCCTAAAAATCCTGAGTCACCAATTCAAAAGAACCTATGCATTTCCCACTGTGTTCATAGCAGTGCTATTTACAATAGCTTAATGCTAGAAGCAGCCTAAGTGCCCATCAGTAAATGAGTAAAAAAAACAAACAAACAAAAAAAACAACTGTGGTGCAATTACACAATGCACTACTATGAAGGAGAAAGAAGGAAACCCTTTTATTATCATCAAGGGAGTCAGAATCTATTTTTGCCCTTCATAGAATCTCACTTAGGTTTTTATTCCACTATTTGATATGAGAAATACAAAATTCAGACATGTGTTTTTGTTTCTCTAGTGCCTCCACTTGGTCTGCTGAAGGGTTCCAAAACCACACCACCAGCTCAGAGCCAGTTGCCTGCAACCCACTCCAAGGGACTGACTTCATTATTACTTTAGTTTAGTACTTTAATGCCATGTACCTAAAACCTACTGATTAAACAAGGAGGAAATCTGGGTGATAAAGACTTCTTGGAAAAGCTCTCAGTTTGATCATTAAATCAAGAGTAGAGCTGAAGAAACAATCCCTGAGAAGAGCGAGACAAGAAGATCTGCAAGTTTCAGCAACAACAGTTTAATATTTGCTCCCCTTTCATATTGTTGTAAATAACCTGAACTTAACTCTAAAGGTCTTCTCTTTGTGTGCTGTCCTACAATTTTCAGATTTCTGAAAGGCAAGCTATAATGGACACAAAATCAGTCATAAGCTTGTGTTTATGACCAGCAAGAAGAGATTTTTACCAGGTATATAGCCAGGATGGTGAATAAGAGGGCTTGTGGTTAGATGCATGAAGTATGTGGTATATTACATGTACTTGGTATATTATACACATTACTGTTTTATATATATATTGCTATATATTATGTGTTAAACATGCATTTATTATATATGTTCTATGTAATATAACAGCTAATATCCTGGAAAATTTAGAGCATTCCATCATTCTTTTGCCTTTTGTCTTTCTCCTTCATTTTGCTGATTGTCAGATCCTATGATATATGTTTTAATTAAATCACTTAAATAGCTCTCAATTAGACTGTTTGTTCCTATAGTCTCAGGATGGCAAGTGTCATCCTTCTTCTATTATTTCATCTTCCAATCCAATTTCTATTGGCTTTCTTGCAAAGTCTAGAACTCTACATATGACATTCCAGTCTTCAAAATGAAAAATATTAAAATCAATTGAACACACATATCTTGACATCACCTGTGGTGCATTTTCAATAAAAAGGATTGGGGGGCAGAATTTAGTAAAAGAAGGCATTCTGAGTTGAGGCTAATGAAAAGCAAAGGTAAAGAAATGTAGAAATGTGAGGCTCATTTAAAGGATTGTTAATGTAAAATTACCAGCATTCTTACTAAAATGGTGAAGGATAAAAGGTGGGCAAGCACATAATCACAGAGGATAGTGCCTTCTCAATTTATAAGAAAAGCTACCTGGTAATTTAGCCATTTGAAAAGATTTATTCAGTTTAAAATATATACTATTTATTACTTACAATACTTGTTATACTGGTAGTTTTTCAAAATTAGTTCCCAGTTAATAATCTAGACTGATTTATAAAAATATATAGTTTTCCTTTTTATAACCTGCTAGTATGGCCAATAATATCCTTTTGGGCCCAGAAAATGGTATATTTAATAAAGAATGAAGAGATGCTGAGTAGGCTCTCTGAAGACAAAAAGTTGAGAAAAAAATCAACTATACTTTTAAATATATGTCAATTACTTGAAACTTTTGCAAATAATAATCACCTCATGTAATAATTATTAGGAAAAGGAAGAGCTCATGTTCACTTATTTATTAGGATCTTTCTCTTATGAAAAAGAGGAAAACTATGATTTAGGCATGGTCCCAAGATCACAAAGCAAATGAGATTCAACCCTTATTTACTATTCATTTCATTCTCTTACATTGCCATTATATTAGCTTTCAAAGAATGTTCCAGAAAAATATAAGCATTAAAAAAAGAATAATACAGTTAATTTCACTAAATAATGTAAGTGCTTTTTTTTTAATCAGCTGAAAGCAGAATGAAGTGCTATTCCTTCTGGTGCTTCTGTTGTTTCTAAACCAGACTCTTTTGCATGATAAAACAATTTTACTCTTATTGGCCTATTGTAGCATTGAAGTTCATTTCCCATCCATCTACATTCCAAATGTGCACCATAGTGGTTTACTTTTCTATCCATCTGCTGCAGCAATCTCTTCCTGGCTATGCTAATGATGGAAGGAGATAAAGAAAAGGGCCATGTGGTTGTTTCAGTTTAGTTTTGTTTTGAATGCAGAGGCACTTGGAGCAGCAGGTCAATAAATTCTGGAAACTGCATCTTTTTGACACATGAGACCTTTGTGGAATGAATGAAAGTTAAATCCCATGAATAAATGCTAATGTTTAAAAATCATTCCATTTATGGAAGCTTTATTGTGAATTTATAAAAGCAAGGACAGCATTCCCTTGCTAGTCCACAAATCAGCATCAGAAGCGAGGCAATCTTGAATACACTGAGCTGGACTCCACAGCCTGCTGCTGGTTGTTGGTATTTAAATACAGACTGGGAGAAGTTGTCCTGAAGCAAGCAAATGACAACTCCCACAAATAACGGGGGGGAAAATGTTAAAACAATAAACAAAAGAGAAACAATTACTTGCTCGTTACAAACATGTCATATCGCATTCTTTATTTTGATTGTGGAAAATTAGCCATTGACTACCAGGAACAATTGATTTTCCCTCACAGCTGTTTTCTAATTACATCTAAACACTGAAAATTCTAGTGCAGACATTCAGTTGTACAAAGAGGATTTTCTTTTATTATTGTTGCTGTTGCTGCAAGCTCTACCTAGCAGCATGACTACAGTTAGATGTTCTGTACTGTATGTCTGTGCTATTTGTATTATAAGCCATGCTTTTCAGGGATACTATAAGAACTCAAATATTTTAAATTACATCAGGCTGTACATGGTGCACAAGCTGTTTTCCCAGATGCTATTACGTAGAGTTCTCTTTCTTTTACCACTACCATCAAAATAGGGGGGAAAAAGAGAATAAAGATAGTTTAAATCCGTACATCCGTTTCTTAGACACTGCACAGTCTGTCAATTGGATCTATTTTTGTCATTGTAGCTTCTGATGATGTTTTGGCACCGTCTTGCTGGGAGGGTGGAGGATGATGGGCAGTTTCCTGTCATTTGATTCTGTGGGTAAATTCTAAGGAAAGAGCGTGGAGATTATTAACAGGCAGGGTTCCAAGGTTTCAGAGAAGCAATTGAAATTTGGATGCTTAACCTAAGCTCTTCAGAGTTCCCCCCCTCAAAATGATTTCAGTCTTAAATGAGGCCAGAAATGTGAAATATGCCCTTGGGAGTTTTCTAGGACTTGTGGTTAGTGAATTCTGGAAAAAGAGTTAAGCTACATCCTTCAGCATTTAGGGTCTCTAACTAATCCTTCCCATAATTGAAGCAAATCAGGAATGCTAACAATTCTACAAGAGTAAAATGAATGTTAAAATAACTTTATTTTTTCCAATGATGTAGTTTTAAAAAATCATTTATTTCAGCAAAAGCTGGTCTCTTTGTTGTCATTTATTCAGTATTTGCCCTCCAACCTAGAGGTAACCTTAACCACAAACCCGGTCGCTGGATGGCAATTTATTTCTAGTCATGAAGGAGACACGAACCTCTATAGTTCCTCAAGTGACATGGTGTAACTTTACATTTGCTATTTTATTTGGAAGACTCGAAGAGCCCTCCATGGCCCACTTTATCTTAATATTTCTTTTGTCAAAATTATGATTAGGGTAATATTTTAATCTCATTTTCTTTTAAATATTGAGTATATTTTATTTGTGACTTTTAGAATATAAGCAAAATATAAGGAAAAATAAAATGATAAAAAAGTAAATTATCAAGGAAGAAACAGGGCCAGACAGTAACGGTGGAAAAAAAAAAAAAAGCTACGCAGATTTTACTCAGGAACTATTACAATAGAGGGAAAGACAGCTCAGTATAGAACTGGGCTCAATTCCAAATACAACAGGGACAAAGAGGGATTTATATTCAAGGAACAGGTTGATGGGGTTGACGGATGGAAAATTACTGGGAGGAAACATCGGGGTAGTCAGAGAGGATTCTGGCTTAATAGACCCAACAACGCTCCTGTTGAAGGAAGTCCAGGGTGATCAGATACCACTGGGGGAATAGTGGGAAACAAAAATGTGACCAGATATTGAGGGTGGGGGTTCTCACTAAACAGACTTAGCAGGATTAACTTGCTAAATCTGGACTCGAGGATATGCCAAAGAATGGGGAATAGACTCAGAGGAGCCAGTCTAGACTCCAGTCAAGGAAAGCATATTTGTTAAAATGTATTGACATTACATTACCTTTATTTCATTACCTATCTTCTTAATTTTTGATATTTCCAAAGATGAAAAATATTAGAATCAAGTTTTTGAAACTCTAGAGGAGTTTTGAAACAAGGAGGGAAACGTAGTAAGAGCTTTGGGTGTGATGCAGATACATAATTTAAAAGAAATGATTGTTTTTTAGGAGTCTAGGGTTTTTCTCACATAACCATATAAATCAGTATTCCCACATAAGCATTTATTAGCAGCATCAAAGAATGTTGAATATCCACTACCAAATAGTCAGTGTTCAACCATTGAAATTGAAGGCACTGTAAGTATTTCACATCTAAAAGGGTTTAAGATATAGTACTGGAGGCCAGTGTGACTGTCGGGGAGGGGGAGGAATGAAAGTCAGAAAGGCTGCTTTCAAGAAATGCTTAAGTAAAAATATATCAGGAAGTCATTCATGATTACAGTCACCTACTGCATCTCAGTGGAGCATCATCAGCAAGTTTCTGAAAAATCCATGGTCAAAAACCCCCATCTGCCATCTGCCACACCTATGCCTTTACTCTCTGCTACCAACCTGCGAATGATGACTTCTAACGCAATCTCAGATTGCCTCTCTCCAGCTGAATATACCTGAACCCAATGGTAAGGAAGGTCAGGATATATAGTTTCTAGTCTCCATGCCTCTGTGGAAATGGAAGTAACTTACTAAGTTAGATATGATAATATAACATTAATATCTGGAAGATTGAACAGGAAGATACATTTGAATAGGGCAGGAATCCAATCTCTAAAAATAATAAAGTAATAGCAGTGCTGTTCAATATAATAATCATTGATTTTTTCTATCATATGTATTTTTCTATTGATATCATTTATATCAATTATTCAGTAATAGCAGCACAATAAATCCTAAAGGGGAGAGGTAGAGAATAAAATTGCATGACTTTTTCTCTTCCTCTTCCTTTTACTAAAAGAAGAAATGAACAGCTTCAATTCTGAAAGGATGATACCTTTTATGTAAAATGAGGAAGAGTTTAGATACTGAACTAACATTCTTTATAAGAAAATTATAGAAACATTATCTATTAATTGATAACATGACAGTGTTCACTACGGGCACTTGAATTGTTTTTGTGCTAGGTTATCATAATGATGAATTATATGATATGTGGAAGAAAGGAGAAACATGTATGTTGGCATTTTCCAGGTGGCAGAACTAGATCTAATATATGAATATTCTAAGAATATATATCATGGGTTAATATTAGAAATATTTTCTAAATATTCAAATAAATATAATTCACTGCCTCACATGCCCAGAAATAGAGTATTACTTCCCAACCTTACCAAGAACACAGAGATAATACTTCCTTGGATATTTAGTGGAAAATTTTAAAGCTTTCTCCTGAATCTTATATTTTAAATATGATTACAATTTTGATAAATTTTTAACAAAGTGAAAATGGCTTCTAAGATTAAAAATAATTTTATTTGTATATAAAGGTAAAAGCCTTTTAGTATTCAGTTAGTGATGGGTTCCTCGTAACTTATTCTAATAAGAAATCTTAAAACTAGAATTATGTTATGGAATAAATGTTTCTGCCCCATAAACACCCAGTGTGACTGTATTTGAAGAGGGGGCCTCTAGGAAGAAATCAATGTTAACTAAGGTCATAGGGTGGAGCCCTGCCACCACAGAAGTAGTGTGCTAATAGGAAGAGACATCAAAGAGCCCTTTCCCCCTCTCTTTCTCTCTTTTTCTGCACCCTCCACTAGCATGCACAAAAGAGATTCTGTAGGCAGCAAACATGATGGTGCAGTCTAAACCCTAGGGGAGAGCTCTCACCACATGCCAACCTTGCTAACACCTAATCTTGGACTTACAGCCTCTGGAACTATGAAAAATTAAATTTTGTTTGTTCAATTCACCCAATCTCTTATATTTTCTTATGGTACCCTGACTAACTAACACAGAGTATATGAAAGTGGGGTACAAGGGTAATAAATGATTAGAAAAAAAATTTTAATGTAATAGTAGAAAAACAGTAACTGCTTTTATTGTGGTAAATACTTTAGATGTATTGATAAATATGAACAATTGAGTTGTCGATCCACTAAGTCAAATACAATATTTTCTTGTATTTGACTTGGTTTGTTGGGCTTTTCTGGAAATGGACATTACCATGGTCACTCACTCATAACTTGGTATCTGTATTTATTTCCAGCTATGCATTTACTTGGAAGTTGCTTAAATGTGTACTCTATACCTATACCTAATGGTGATCCTTTATGTATTGGCCCTACAAAAAAAAAAAAAAAGACATCTCAAATTTGATTCAAGAATTAATTTCTTCAATATAAAGAACACTAAACTTAAGCAAGCTCTCAATTCTACTAGATGGGAAAAAAACAATACATATTTATTTTGCTAAGCTAGAATGAAATAGCCTCAAATAAATAAACATTCTTATACTCCATTTAGTTTGAATGTCCCTCTGAAATCCAACTGAGTCAAAGATTTGGAAATAGACCATTAATTCTGGAGGAGATCACAGGCACCATAAATCAGGAAACAGTGACTTGAAACTAGGGAAGAGAGAAAGGGCAATAAGCAGGTCTTAACAAGTTAAATACCACAGTGAGTAACTGGAATGTGATCCTACTGGAGATTGTATAAAACATGCTTAAGGATTATTCTACCAAAGTACAAGAAGACTGGAACATATGGCCACAGCCTCTTTGTCCCTTATGCTGAGAATTTCCCTCAGCAGTGTTAACAGAGGCATGTCCTGGTTGCTTCCACATCCATCACTTATGTCCCATTTGTTTCCAGAGAAAGAAAATTAAAGGAAGGGGGGCCAAGCACATGTGGTTAGAATCTGGCATCAGGTCACTAGCTGTTTGCAAAAGTAGGTGAACTCAGACCAGAGTAACATGAGCCAGGCATGAACAGCATCTACTAAATTCTTTAGTATAACAGGTGTTTCTCTGGAGTACATATGAAGTCCTGCTTCCATTGAATTGTTATAGCTGCATCTTTGGTGTCACCAGATATTGTCAAATTACACCCCATACTGGAGCTGCTCAAAGACAAATTTTTAAGGAATATAAAAATTTCCAACAGCTTGACCTATTTACAAACATTTGCTATTATGAAAGTGTTAAATTACTTGCAAATTTGTTACTGGGAATCAGTATCTCTATATATTAATTTAAAATGCCTTTCTGATCATTCAAAAATCTGTATTTTATCTAAGCATGGTCCTAATAATTGTTTTGTCTCTACAGATTATGAATTTTAGTCTTTTTAATGCTACATTCATTTTTGCTGACAACTGAAAAGTTGTATAGAATAGGTTAGCAATACTGATGTAAATAGATAGGTTATAAGCCTTCCTTTCAGGCATTCAGGCCTAGCTCATGGGAATGTGCTTTCACTTAGTA
Organism: Noctilio leporinus; assembly: GCA_004026585.1. Taxonomy (NCBI): domain Eukaryota; kingdom Metazoa; phylum Chordata; class Mammalia; order Chiroptera; family Noctilionidae; genus Noctilio; species Noctilio leporinus. The sequence continues at coordinate 333,953 of PVIW01000886.1, read as the reverse complement.
GTTTCTGGGTTTTGAATGTTCTTTCTTGGCTTTGGGTTTCTCTTTGTGCTGCTACTCACTAGTGCTCTTACCACTATCCCAGCTGTAGTCCAAAGTTACCTGTACAAAACACCTATGTTGGTTGTCCCATTACAAGGGAGTCTGAGAAAATAGGAGAGTTTCCTGATGTTCTGAAAACAAGTCTCACAGGCACAGCATTTGAAAGTTCCCCTGCTTCTTCTCCGGATATATGTTGTCTTTAGTGGGTATGCCATTCCCTCCCCAGCTAGAGCTTTGTTTTATGTCCTGTTCCCCAATCCAAGACTACAGTGGGCTCCCATCAGTGCTCTATTGTTGCCTTTCACCCTGAGATTAAATATTTTGTTCCACAGAAAAAAATGGAGAGATGTATTCCCAACCAAGTTTGACAGCACTTAAACTGACTCAGAACCAGCCACCACCATGAGGGAAAGTTTCTCATGGTTTTATCAAATACTCCCTTGAACTCCTCGTGGTGTTCCTGGAGGAAAACTTTGGGACTCGGTGAGTATTTCCCTATGTCTGTGACACACACTGGGTCTCCACCAGTGTATTAAAAATGTCTAACCACATCCTCCTACTGGCTTAGATGAGATGGTATTAGGTGGTTGGTGTCTGTGGCAAATATACACATATTCAGGTTCTGCTTCCCCTTTTAGGTTTCTGTATCTAGATGTCAGGTTAATTGTTTATCTTGTGATTGCAGTTTCATAATTTCAAGAAAAGTAATTCATTCACAATTTATCTTTCCACTTCATTGTTACAAGTGTGGGAGTCACTCTCTTTTCATCTCTCTATAGCTCTAAGCTGCAACTGGAATTATAATCATTCTTTAAAAGAGAAGTTTTCTAAGAGATTATATTGGGCCCAATTATATCATTTAACAATGAGAAAAATTAGATTCTAGAGTTTATACACAAAAATATAGCTAGTTATTGGGAAACTAAGGCCAGAACCTAAGATTTATGAGTGCTAATTTGATAAAATTCACATCAATCAAGATTGTATCTCATTTTCCTTTTACACTTTCTGTTACTGATGTAGTTTTGTAAGATAAATAATTGTGGCAAGCATTTAATTTAGTACTTACATTATGTGTATATGTAACTTTTAAAGAACATGTAGAAATTTAGTGGGGAATTGGCAGAACATTTAAGTTCAATATTAGTAATTCTGTACCATTGTATTTCCTCAGTGTAAAAAAATACATAACCATAATATATATTTTAATGACTTTTATAACAGGTTATTTCTGAAAAGTATAACTAAAATTTTTAAGAACCTATAAAGTAAAAAATTATGTTTATATTTAATACAAATCATTCACTGTGAACTATTACAGTCACGTTTAGATTTTTATATTTTGCACTTTCATTGATAGAAATACAAAGGAGTAAAACATTTGTTCTTACATAATTATATTTTCACTTATTAAAATCTGCTAAACATTATTTATTCTTCTCTATATTCAGTAAGAAGATCCTCAAAGTTATTCAAAATACTTTCAAATAATCATTACAGATCTTTCTTCCATATTCCAGCTTAGTCTTACTGTTAAATTGCTATAATTTGCTTTATAATCAAAGCTTATTCACTAGTCCTAATAATAATGGTTAATAATTAATTCACATTGTTTATGTAATTTGCAGTGTAGTTTTGGTATGAGGATAATTATATGGATCAATAAGAATAAATTACAGAGTCCAAATAAGACATAGAAAAATCAATTAATTTTCAACAAAAGTGCCAAAAAATTAGTAAAGGAGAGTCTTTAAAGTTCTAAAAGCATTAGAAATCTCTATCCACTAGAATGGACTTCCTTCCATAACTCACACTACAAATATACACACACACACAAAATTCAAAATGCATCATAAAAATATTTGTAAAAAGGCAAACTATATGGTGTATAGAAGAAAAAAGAAAAATTTGTATTCTTGATTTATGCTTTTAGATAAAATATGTATCACATAAAATTGTATTACAGAAAATACAATTGTTTGACTCCACAATTAAATTTCTGCTCTTCAAAACATATTCTTTTTTTTTTTTTCAAACGCAGTCCCCCACTACCACAAATTATGCAGTCGAGTTTCCCACGTTTGGGGAAATTGCAGGGGTCAGCACATCCCAAGTGCAATGGATAAGCCTCCCCCTGGGAAAACCACCTTCGTGATCATGGTATCTCCCCTGCCAGGTAAGTATCAAAACATATTCTTAAGAAAATACACAATCTATTCAGAGCAAATCATATAGCCAATAAAGGGTTTCAAATAATAATAGGTAGATAATTTCTCAATAAAAATAACTAAATAGTTTCAAGATAGAAAGAGTGGGTGAGAATACACTATTGGTGAGAATATAAAAAAGTAATTTTAGCAAGCTTATAATGTCTCATTATTTATTTATCATATAACTCAGAATTCCACTGTAGGTGTACATTGAAGAAAATCAGTGTACGTTCACCAAGAGATCTGTCCTTAAATGTTTTTAGCAGATACATAAAGAAACCCAAACTATAATAAATGTACTCAATTCAAAAGAATTATCCTAAGTGAAAATTCATACACAAAAGATAATGTAATGTATAATCTCTTTTATATGAAATTTACAGAAAGGTAAATCTATAGTAATAGAAATCAGATCACTGTTTGCCACAGATTAGGGTTGGGAGAATAAAATTAACTACAAAGGTAATCCAGTGAACTGTTTTTGATAATGAAGACATTCTGTAATATGACTGCACACTATAATAATCTATCAAAGTTCATCTAATCTTACACTGAATATTTAAAACTGATAAAATTCTTCATATATAAATTATATTTAAGTAAAACTGATTTTTAAATGTATGCTACTATTAATCCCCCAAAAAGGTTTAGGCTGTAATAAAGAATAAAAAGCATTTACTTGAGCAAAACAGACTGCAATCTGAAAGGCACAAAGTCAGGTAGCAACCTAAGTGTGTTTCCTAAGGGAACAAAGAAAGGTAAAATCATTCAGATCCTCTATCACTAATGAAGGATGCTGGGTAGGTTAACAGGGATTGGCTAGGTTCAATATGCAACTGAAAGATACTGGCTGATAACACAGATCGGCCCCTTTCAAAGTCAAAAATGTAGGTAATCCGGTTGCCAAGGTAAAGAGGAAGTAAAGTTCAATATGGGGTTACATAGTTGGTTTAAAGGTTCGAAAATTCGTGAGTAGGACCAACATAAGCAAACTTTTTCATGGCCTCATATGTTCCATTTTAGGTCCCTTGAAATAGATTACTCTATATTGGCAATTTCTATTCACACAACAAAAAGGCAATAAATAATAAATAGAGAAAGATGTGCTTTTCAACACATGGCACTGGAATAACTGGACATCCATATGCAAAACAGTAAATCTAGATACTGGCATCCTACTTTTATTTTTTTAAAAACTCAAAATGGATTATATACCTAGATGTAAAATGAAAAACTATCAAACTCCTATTAGATAACATAGGAGAAAATTTAGAGAGCCTTGGATATGGCAATAATATTAAGAAAGTCTTGATCCATAAAAAATAATGGATAAGCTGGACTTCATTAAAATGATGAACTTCTTATTTGTGAAAGACATTGTTAAGAGAATGAAAAAAATAAGCTGAAGACTGAAAGAAAATATTTGCAAACATATAATTGATAAAGCATTGGTATAGAAAACTTACAAAGAATGCTTAAAAGCTCAACAATAGCAAAATGAATAAATGGGCAAAAGATCCTAATAGATAGTTATTATCACCAAAGAATATATACAGATGACAAATAAGTGCATGAGGAAATGTTCAACATCTGATTTTAAAATACCAACTCAGACCCTGGCTGGTGGTACAATGGATGAGGCGCCAATCTGCAAACCCAAAGGTCGCTGGTTCGATTCCTCAGCCAGGGCACATGTTGCAAGCCAGGTCCGTAGCTGGAGGCAGGTAAAAGGCAACCATACATTGATGTCTCTCTCCTTCTCTGCCTCTCTTCCTTCCCCTCTCTAAAAATAATAAACTCTTTAAAACAAAATACCAACTCAAACAATGAGATGCTATTACACACATATCAGAAATAGACAAAATCCAAAACACTGAAGACAGATGTTGGTGGCAACACCAAATGGTGGCAAGAATATGGAGTAACAGAAACTCTTATTTATTGCTGGTGGAAATGCAAAATGATATAGCTCTGTTTAAGACAGCTTAGTGGTTTCTTAACAAAATTACGTATACTACTCTTAGCATTCTTAATTCATAAAACAACAAAAAATAATAGTCTATTAATAAAGAAATAAAAACATAATTTAATTAGTTTCAAGATGCTGTTATTAGTTATCTATTGCTGCCTAACAGATTCAAAAATTCAGTGCCTTAAAACAGAAAACATTTATTGTTCCAGAGTTCCTGTGTGGTTTGGGTCAGGATCTCTCTGGAATTTGCAGCCAGGGCTTCAGACCTTTGAAGGTCCCCCTTGGACTAGAAGATTTGTTTCTAAAAAGAATTACTTATATAGCTCTTAGCAAAAGCTTTTAAAGTCAGTTCCTTCTTTCTCTCTGCTGCATAGTATTCCATTGTGTAAATGTACCAGTTTTTTGACCCACTCATCCACTGAAGGGCACTCAGGCTGCTTCCAGCATTTGGCTACTGTAAATAGCGCTGCTATGATCATTAGGATACATAGGTCTTCCTGAACTGGTGTTTCAGGGTTCTTAGGGTATAATCCCACAGTGTGGGACAACTATAATTGAACAACAATAAAGTAAAATAAAATGGAAAAAAGTCTCCAATCTTAACAATGTTAAGAATCTCTTCCCATGATGTTTCAACCTCACAACTCACCTTCTCAGTGAGCAAATCAAAACAGAGAAAGCAAGGAGAAAGCTACATGTCCTTTTATGCTCTAATCCCTTCCAATTAATTCCATGTGCAGAAGCAAGTCCTTAAATCCAGCACACACAATAGGGTTCAGGATTAGGCTCTACCTCTTAAAAGTAGGACTTAGAAATCAATACAAATACATTGAAATTAAAAGAAGAGTAACTGACATGGTTGTTGGCACAGTGGATAAGGCACCAGCCTGTGAACCCAAAGGTCATTGGTTCTATTCCCCAGTCAGGGCACATAACCAGGTTGCAAGCCAGGTCTCCAGCCAGCTCTGTAGCTGGAGACAGTGAAAGGCAACCTTACATAGTTGTCTCTCTCCCTCTCTGCCTCCTTGCTCCTCTCTCTGAAAACAATAAATAAAAATCATAAAAAAAAAAAAAAAAAAAGAAAAAGAAAAAGAAAAGTGATTTCCTGGGACCCTTGAGAAATGAATTCATTTACATGCTAATATGGGAACCTCAGTTATGAAGGCCCCCAAACAGGGGATGCTTGGGAAAAGGAATTAATGCTATCGTAAACTTTAGTATTGAAATGTGAATATACCTAATCTCTACCTTAACAGACTCTTAAATAGTTCAGGGGTTAGTTTAGGACCACATAGGAAGTCAGCCACAAGTTCAAAACATAGTTAGAATACTATTCTACAAAGTTATTTAAATCCTAGGGATTTTTATTTTTTACCTCAATTTAGAAGACATAATAATTTCTAATCTGGGGACTTGCTGAGTACTGCAAGTGCCATTATTTCTGAAGGCTTCAACTTGTAAAACACATGTAAAGGAAAAACAGAGGGTATTGAAAGAAGTACACAGCTTAAATAAATAAATCTATTTAAGATGAAAAACTCCAAAAAGAATAAGTTGTGGTTCCTGTAGCTTAAAATAAAGTTGAGTTGTATTATTGGAGTGGGGAGGATCTGACTTGAAAACCAAATTCATTTTTTTTTCTTGTTTTCCCTTTCCAAATTTATTTTTTACTATGAGTTTGGCACTGTCTCTAGGACTACTTTCACAAAAGTGAGTTCTTCTATACACCATTTCTGTGATATATTTCACAAAAACAGCATTCCAGAGTAAAATAAGTATTAAAGATGAAAAAAACTGCTTCATCTTGCTACAATATATCTGAAGTACTATGATTTAACATTTAATAATTATGTAAGCTATTGGCATATTTTAAATTTTTTGTATTAACACTTCAAAATCCAGTATGTACTTTAAATATGTGTAAAAACATATATGTGTGTAAATGTATTTTTGCATGTTTGGTAATATTGCAATTCATATTACTTAAAAGAGTAATTCTTTAAATGAATTAATGTAGGCATTTTGGAATAATGAAAAGAAAACTTTGTATTAATATGATTTGAGAAGCTGACAGAAGGCAGTAATTAAATGGTGAATTATCTGGATGTGAAAGGGGAAAATAAAAGTACACATTGATGGCTACAGAATAGACAGAGGGATGTTAAGAAGAACAAAGGAAATGTAGAAGCCAAAGAATTTATATGCCTGACTCAGGGACATGAACTAAGGGGGACATTACTGGAGGGAATGGGGTACTGGGTGGGTGGGGGGGCAAAAGGAGGAAACTTGGGATAACTGTAATAGCAAAATAAATAAAATATATTTTAAAAAATAAATTTAATAAATAAGCTTGTGTAATTCTCAAATAAATAAATAATTAAAAAGAAATGAATTCATCCACAGGGAAACATAATGAAACAAACACATGGTACATCACTGAGTTTTTGCTTCATTTTCCTTTTCTGCATATTATTCTTTAAATCTAAAGAAATAATCCAACGGAAAGTATAAAGGTAACTGCTGAAATATATTATTTTAAAATACACCACTTTCTACTTAAACAATAACCTAGGTGAGATGAATAGAGAATATATCTCACTGGTGCTTAGTATTGCTTAGTATCAATGGTTCTAATATAGAGAAACATGAGGATGCTCCCCAAACATGACTAAGGAGAGGACCATAAAACAAAATCAGAAGAGGCTTCTTGATACTGTGGCTATATTGTCTTCTTCCATCCATTCTGAAGGGTTAAAGGGATAACAAGCAAGAGAGACATTCACTTCATGAAAATAAATGCATAGAATATCCTTGAGGAGCAGGTCACAATGAGGAAGAGGGCTATAAAAATCTCAGTGTAGCTGCCTATCTGTTTTTGGCTCTTTTTAACCCAGCTATTACATTCACAAGGACAAGAAAATATGTGGGCTTTCAGCCCTGAATTCTGTATCCCACTTTATGCTCTAGTTGTTACTAATCCCCTAGGGACATGATGTATAGAAAAACATTTAAAAAAGAAAAGCAAAACTAAAATAAAAATTATTGGTAAAATGTAATAAGATGAAAAAATTACAATGAAGAAGCAAAGGGACGCAGTTTTCATAAAGTATAATACTTGTATTGGAAATAAAATGCAGAATTTTATAACATAATAATATACCCAAAGTGGCATCTTATTGATCTGAAATATTAAGTTTAAATATCCTCAAGAAATCATCAGAAAAAAATAAGCAATATAGAAAAGATAAGAACTTGGAGTAGGTATCTATAAGAAAGAAATAAAAATGCAAACCCCCAAAATATGAGTCTTAGAAGGAGTGAGAATGTGTACAGATCAGAGAAAATATATGAAGATGTTAATATTGAATAAATACAAATATTAGATGGAGATAAAATATCTCATACTAAAAGGACTTATAGAATAAAACCAAAAAATATAAACAAATTTAAGAACCACAATCAGATACATAAATGTGAAAAAAATCTAATCAAGTTAACACTAGAATTATAAACAATACTAAGGACAAAATGATAATGGAGTAATATTTTAAAAGATAAAATCTGCTATTATTTTTATGGCAAACTGAGAAAGATAACAGGAATTTTATCAAACAAAAGTATTTCTTTTAAAACAGCATATTTGGTGAATAGAAATTAATCAAGGAAATGCTAAGTTAAATATGTAAAATAAGGGCAAGCAAACAATTTAATAAAGATTAGTATCATCTGAAATAAGAATGAAAATACAAAAAATGGGTATTATACCCATATCATTGTAAAGTAAAACCACAGAGGATATTGATATTGTAACATGGTGATGTTAGCAGCGTAAAAGAACATTAAAATAATGCTAGTCTAGTTCAAGAGAAAAATACAAAATTTATGGCTACAATATGACAGAGGAATCCAAACATAAAATTTTTATAACTTATAAATAACCACTAGACCTAAAAATATATACAATGTCTTCAAATCAGCAGACAACTTTCTCTATTCTTTATTTTTTTTTAAGATTTTATTTATCATTTTTAGAGAGAAGGGAAGAAAGAGAGGCAGAGAGGGAGAGAGTGACATCTATGTACGATTACCTTTCACCTGCCTCCAGCTACAGACCTGGCTGGAGACCTGGCTTGCAACCTGGTTATGTGCCCTGCTGAGGAATAGAAACAGTGACCTTTGGGTTTGCAGGCTGGCACTTTATGTGCCACCAACCAGGACTCTATCTTAATGTAAGAAAAAGTTCATTGACTATGAAACATGATATAAATCTTACCATAGTGATGATTACTAAAACCATAAATCATTTAATTTAATGACTTGAAATGTAAGGGCCTCTTCTACAGTTGTTGGCCAAGACACTTGTACACAGAATCTGGAAGTGGCCATTGCTTCTTCACAACACATATTGCATGGCCGCTCAGGGCTATAAAAGCAAGGGTTCCAAGATAATCAGATGGAAGCCATATTGACCTTTATGACCTATAAGCCTGCCCATATTCAAAGAAGGGAATAGAAACCCAATGCTCAATGGGAGAATACATCATAGTATAAGATATTGTTATAATCATCTTTGCAAAATACAATCTGCTAGCCTGCTTTCTAACTACAGTAATCTAATTCCCTCTCACATACAAACTATAGCAATGACTATCACCCAAACCCTATTGCAACACTAATTCATCAAAGACCATGATCTTCTCAGGTAAATCTGGTCAGCCACAGATGAGGCTTTTCAGGTCCTATACCTTGTGTACAATTTATCTCAAGTTGTCATGACCTTTGAACTAAAGGAATAGGTTATATGTTCCCATGTAGACAGCAAACAACTTTGGACTAGCATAGAATAACTGATATAGGCACTCTCATTCAAAAACAAGACATACACCAGTTATTGATCCATGCATTTTCAGAACACATGTGACCAGTTCAAAGTTTAGGACTAAATCTTCATGCCTGTGGCTCTAGGCTCCACCCTCTAAGCTGTTAGTTTTGTCCTCTATGACATCTTTCCCATTCCATAAGAAGTAATCTATTTTTTAAATATTTATATATATTTTAATGGAATTTATTGGGAGTGATAATTGTTTATGGAATTATATAGGTTTCAGGGCTACAATGCTATAATACATCATCTGTATATTGAATTGTGTGTTCAAAATAAAGGTTATTAAAAATGACAAATAAAGAGCCCTCTTTGGTGTGGCTCAGTGGATTGGCACCGGCCCGCTAACTCAAAGGTCTCTGGTTCAATTCCCAGTCAGGGTAAATAACCAGGTTGCAAGCCAGGTCTTCAGCCAGGTCTTCAGCCAGGTCTGTAGCTGGAGACAGGTGACAGGCAGCCGTACATTCATACTTCTCTCCCTTCTTCTTCCCTCCCTGCCCTTCTCTCTGGAAATAATGAATACAATCTTTAAAAACAAAAGACAATAAAGAAAAATAATCTGTATTTACAACTGCTTTTCTCAGCCTATTCCTGCATGTATTCCATAAAGGAGTGTGAAAACCTTGTTCATTTCATATTGTCTCCTGCTTTCAGTGCAATATGATCATTTTAAAACTGTAGTGTTTCTAGTATCAATTTATTATATTCTTTATTAGACAAACATCATATCCACAAAAACCCTTTTCCTGGGAGCTCCCTTTGGACCAACCAGGAAATGAAGCCTTAGAAACCCCTTTTTTTTTTTTTAATAGAGAGAGCCATGGCCCATACCACTGAGAATCTTTGAAGGCTTCTTATGTGTGCTACTGGGTCTATGAGGCATTTTTTGAGGTCTTAACAAATGCTTTTAAGATTGTATCTTCAGTTTCATCTTTACCGTGAAACATTTTCCTGGCAGTGTCCAGGAGCTGATCTGTGACCTATGGCTATTTCTTACTTCATGAAACTTCATCCAGGGGAGGTTAGAAAGGAAAAAGTTTCATTTGAAAACTCAGAAAGTCTAGGATCATTTATGTGTATCATAGATTTTCCTCTATCTCATTTTATGTTTGGCAGCTAGACAAGGATACAGAGCACACGGAAAACTTTGCTTGGAAATCTCCTTAGCTAGACCATCAAGTTCATTAGCGCATTCCCTGTTTTAGACATCCCTGCAATTGTCAGTTTTGTACTTTCTCCCTCTGCATGAAAGGGTTTCCATTCCTGAAGCTTTCAATCACATTTTCCTCACCCTGTTTAAACTCCCATGTACAGCTTCCTCATAGTCCTTTATACTTTCCCTAACTCTGTCTGTGATGCCCTTTAGGCTTTCACTGATGGTCCTCTCAATACCCTTCCAGCTTCTTCCCATTGACCAATACCTACACCACTAAAACATATCTTATAATTCTCTAAAGGAAGCATCCCATGACTGGTACCACAGTCTATTTTGGTTACCTGTTTATCTACATAAAAATACCTCAGAGGTTAATGTCCTAAAACAATTACTTATTTATGCTGCCATAAATCAGAATGTGTAAAGCAGAGTAGTTTATCTTATGTTTTGTTAGGTAAGGACTCAGTTGGAAGAGTCACAGACTGGCAATTACTGGCCAGCTGGGGGCAAGGCTCATTTAGAGATTTTTTTTCTTTATATGCCAGATAGTTGACAATGACTGTCACTGGATATCTCATCGAGGACTGTCAATCAGCTGATAATCTGTAATTCATCTATGGATAGCCTTTACATGTGACCTGAGCATCCTGACAGCATGGTAACCTTGGACTTCTCACATGGCACTCAGAGTTCCAAAGGCATGTGTTTCAAGCAAACTAAGTGGAAACTCAATAGGCTTTTATGATATATTTTTATGATATAAAAAAATAATATTCTGTCAAAAATGTAAATATGGGTAAAGTTTGATGAGACTAGTTCATTACTTCTATGTAGCTTCATCTGGGGCACTTGAAAGAGGACCAATTATCCACTTTCAAGATGGCTCAGTCACATAGTAGTAAATTGGTAGGGCTTCAGCCTGGATGCTCACCTGAACATCAATATGTGTATATGCATATATACATGCATGTATATATGTGTGTGTGTGTGTGTGTGTAAGTCGTTCAGGGAGTTTCATTTTCTCTCTTTGTGAAACTATTCACACTCTACTTACACTTTTACACAGACATTCTGTTCTAAGAGCAGGTATCTCAATAGACTCTAATAAAAACAACTTTGTCTTCAATGATCCAGCTTTGAAAGTCACAGAGCATCATTTTTGCCATATTCACAAACCTACTCAGATCCAAGAGGAGAATGCAGATTATGCCTCATAATGAGAAGAGTGTTAAACTTGCAGGTAATCAGAGAATGTATAATGAGAGAAATTGTTTTAGGCAATTTTGAAAAATGCAAACTACCAAGCCACTTTACTATTCTACCTAAAGAGAAAGAGGTAAAAAAAAGAACATGTGATATACAAATACTCATTAATTATGAAAGTAAGATTTTTTATTTTCGTTTATATAATTGTTGTCTGTAATTTAATGTTTTTTAATGAGAGAAGTCTGAGTGTCTTTGTTTATTGTCCAATTTGAGTCCACTACTGTACCAAACAAATTTTTAAAAACATACAGAAAGACATATTATTAAGCACACAGACATGAAGCTTGCTATTTATTGTTGATGTTTCTTTAGGCTACAGTAGGTATTGAAATTTTGATTTTAGTTTTTGATATAATCCGTACATGACAACTCTCATGAAATGTATCAATAAGTGAAATTTATCTTAATTATTATATTGAATTGCAAATAAATTTGACAATTAACCAAACTCTCTGATTATAAAAGGTTGTTAGTAATATTGAGAAACATTTCATTTCATTTCATGATGATTTTAAAACAAAGTCAGTATTAAACAGGCTTAGTAATTAACTTAAAGTGATAACAAAATAAAGGATTCCAGAAAGGGACAGAGGTTGAATAGTTGGATTTTTTCACAAAAAATGTTCTATCAGCAACTTATAGAAGAGAGACATTATTAAACTCAGTTCATTCTATTAATAAATAATATAGTATCATTATTAAAAACACATGTAATTCTTCTGATTTGGCCACATAGTTATAAATGGTGCTGTTGCTGGCTTGGTATTAAAAAACATTCATTATGGACTTTAATGCCACATTTAAAGTGTCACTAACCATTGATTAAACCCTGGATATATTTGAACCCATCATGTAATTTTGAACAGGTACCTAATTTTATAAAATTAAGCTGCTCAATATGCAGATTGTATAAGGCTTCTCACAGGCAGAGAAATTGATATATAAGAAAAACAATGAAATCCTGCTATGGAAAACTATTTTCAGCTTGCTGATATAAGATGATTAGCAGGTGAATCATAGCTCAAAGATAATAAGTATTATCTTTTTAAAAGCACCACTATTCTATTAGTTTTGAAATATTAAAGAATTCAAACAATAAACCATATGAAATGCCATGTATAATAAACTATGTTTTTATTATGTTCTAGAGTGAGGACTCCATTTGAAGTGGATTTACACTGACAACTTATCTATACCCAAACTACTTTTCCCAGAATTTCCTTCCCTCTGAGATTCTTGGTCAGAGTTTGGGCACAACAGCAATTTTTTCAAGTTTAAAGATGCCAAAGAAATACAAACCGTTTCATCCCAAAGGTCCTTATGATGCTCTTTGCTCTACTAGACCTATCAAGTTGCCAATACTTTGACTCACCCTATTGGGTCTGCAGCTGCCTGGATCTCAACAATTCTCTTATTTCAGCTTCTCCAAGTTATGGGTCAGATATATGTACATCCCCATGGTCATGGATGCCAGCAAGTTCTGTAGGAAACTGGCATTTTGGAGGCAATTAATGTTATATACGGGCTTCCTTTTGCCCCCTCAGTTCCAATTTGTTCTTGTTTTTCTCCATCTTCAGGTCAAGTTTTTTCCTACCAATCAGCTGTTCAGACCTACAGCAATTTTAGGATCTTTCAGCAGACACAGTCATTTAAGCCTTCCCCAGAATTTTCAACAGCTTCCACAATTATGTAATTCCATCCATATAGTAAACATCACATTTCACATTACTCATACTAGAATATTTCTCTAGTCACACACTAACCAATAAATCAGTCAAGCCAGTTAAGTCAGGTTTCAGAACACCTATTCTACATAATTTCAGGGTTCATTGTGTTTTGATAGCCTTTGCACATGAAATTTCCCTTCCTATCTTTTTTTCATAATTAAACAGAAGTTCAAGAAATACTTATTGGATGAGAATATAAATGGGTGGAAGAATTAATTGGGAGGAAATTACATCCCTCATATATCTTGAACTATATATCACTTAAGAATGAAATACTACTAATTTTATTTAGACATTTAAACTATCTATAAAAGAAGATACATATGAAATATATCAGAATATTTTATGATTATAAAAAATGTTAATAATTCCATTCAGTAACCATATACCTTCTATGCAGAAGCAGTAAGAAATAGGGCAACTTTACAAACAAACCAATAATGGCCCTGCATTCTCCATGTAAGCTTACCATAAACTACTGTTGTTGACAGTAACATGAATAATACAGTATCTCAGATGAAGTGACATTTAAACTGGGTCTTGAATAACAGATGTTTTCTGGTACACAAGGAACAGATAAGGATGGAGTGATAGAAATAACATGAAGAATGGGGCACAAAAGACTACACAATATCTCAGAAATTGTGACAAGCTTGATGTCATGAGGGCTACACATGTTTGTTTGTTAGATAGATAATTCTATAATCAATGTGGAAAATGAACTGGAAGTGAGAATTTGAGAATGGGGGTCACTGGTTTCCAAGCGTACTTTAGTAGTTCAGCAATGAGGCATTTTATATAATGAGCTTGAGATTCCTACAGGATATTGAGACAAAGATATCTAGTAAGCTGATTTACATCCAGGTTTGAAAATCAGTCAAGAGGTGGGCACCATTGATTAAAATTGATCAATCACTACCATTTTGAGAATAACAGGTATCATTTTCAATTAATTTTTAAGCTTGAAATAAATTATGTTATTTAAGTAAAACTCCAAATAAAGTTATATAAGAAATATAAAATTATCTGAGTATCTAGCCCCTTTAGTAGTGAAAGCATAATATTTTCTCTGAGATTGTACCTTCAGATAACCCTGGGATCCCAGACTGCGTTTTAGTTCTCTATGATTAAGTTCTTAATGTCTCATAGATTTCTACTGAGATTCTAACTATTCTAGTCTCCACGCTAGTGAAAGAAAAATATAGTCAAATTCCTTGGGGATGTGATCTAATCACAGCTGAAATGTGGCATCTGAGAAACCATTTCTCATAGACCAATATTGGCTCAATACACACAAGTTATTATTTCACTGGAAAGATCCTTTCATGGGAGAACCAGGGTAGTTTTCATTTCAATACTAATACTGTGCCCTCTTTCTTAAAACACACTTTCAAACACTCCTTGAATGCATAAAAAGCAAAGTATTGATAGACAAGATACTTAATTTGAGGTTTTTATATTTAAGAGAAATTCCTTATCAAATAAAGCAAAATTAATTAGCAATTCATTGATTCTAATTCAATGACGGAGGTAACCTAAATATATATACTCATGTTATGCAAAAAGATGTAAACAATACTTGAGAGGTTTTTGGAAACTCTAAGGAAACATTTCCTGACATAATGACATTGCCAAACAGTGAGAAATTGAGAAAAACTGTGGAAACTTTTCATAATGTTTAAAAAGCAGATTAATTACATATCACTTATATGTTTCTTATATAGAATCACAGTGGGAAAAAATGCTACCTTTATACAGTACAAAAAAATCAAGGAATCTCTCTAGATAAGTTTCAGATTAAAAGACATTTTCTTTGTCAAAAAATGAAGGGGTTTTTATGGTACAATATTATAAAAATGTAAATATATCAAAACATAATTTTACATAAACAAGAGTAAAGAAAAATAAAATTAGATATAAGGGGCAATCCCCCAACAAACATGAATTTATTTATTAAAAAAATTATTTTTACATCTTTAAACTTCAGTCACCTTTATTCTCCATTTGATGCAATACACCTGTAAAAACATTTTTTCCACTGCTCAAAAATCGTCTTAAACTTGTTGATTTTGATGCCTTTTAGAGCTTCTGTCATTTTTTATTTCACCTCTTTCACATCAGCAAAACATTTTCCTTTGAGGACTCTTTGCATCTAGGGAAACAAAAAATCTAGCTCAGGGCAAGATCAGGTGATTAGGGAGAGTGGGGCACAGGGATCGCTGCTGTTTTTAGTCAAAAACTCAACACTCAGTAAGGTGCGGGCAGATGCTCTTGGAAATCACCCATCATGATAAAATAGTGTTCTGGAACAAAATGTCTAACAATTAAAGTGAAAATATCACTACATAGGTTAAACATCAATTTGGAGATGACAGAAGAAAGAATCATATATTTAAAGATATATTAGTAACAATTACTCAATACAAAATTACAAAAACAATAGTTGGAAGAAAAATGAATGGAGACACAGAGAACTATGGAACAAAATTGTGCAATTGTTCCCAAAAAGAGAAACAAGAAAAATATATACTGGAAAAACAATAGCTGAACTGATTTTGATTAAAAAAAAAAACTTTAATTTACAAATCCAATGAGCTCAGTAAAAGCCATGAAGGATCAAAACAAAGAGACTTTGGTGTAGACACACTATAATCCAACTACTGAAAGGCAAGGCCAATTTGAAAATCATAAAAGCAGCAAATAGCAAGAGAAAAATGGCACCATACTTACAAGAAACAACAGGTTATTAATGACTAATTTTCTTATCAGAAATAGTAGAGAACAGAAGATAATGAAATGACAAGTTGAAAGAGTTATATATTAAACAAAAATTCCGATGTCTGCTTTTATTACCTCAAAAATAAAGATAAAATTATTTTGTGAACAGCACAGTAAAAAGACTTCAAAAATATGGATGCTGTGATTTAGGGGAAATGAACTCTTTAGCAGAATGGTTTTACTAGTCTTCTATTTCCTTTCTCTAGGTTAATATTCATAGTCTAAAATGTGACAGAGAAGCATTTTCAAGAATTAAACCATCCTTTTAAAATAAATAAATAAACTCAGAAAACCTGTCTAGAAGACCTACTCTTTAAGAAACAGTAAAGAAAATCTTTCATACTAAGAGGGAATGACACTAAACTCTTAACTAAACTGCACAGGAAGCAATGAAGAACACTATAAATAGCAAATATAAGGGTGATTATAATATACTCATATATGTTGTTCTGTTTCTCTGAACTTCTTAAAACCCTTATGACTGCAAATCAAAAAGTTTATGCATCCCTGGCTGGTGGCACAGTGGATAAGGCGCCGGCCTGCAAACCCAAAGGTCACTGGTTCAATTCCCAGCTAGGGCACATAACCAGGTTACAAGCCAGGTCTCCAGCCAGGTCTGTGGCTAGAGGCAGGTGAAAGGCAACTATACATTGATGTCTCTCTCCCTCTTTGCCTGTCTCCCTTCCCCTCTCTCTAAAGGTAATAAATAAAATCTTAAAAAAAAAAAAAAAGTTTATGCATATACTCAAACACAGACACATATCAGCAGAAGGAAGAGGTTAAAGAAATGAGGAGTTATTTTGAAAAATATTGCCATTTTTTAAATATTGAAAGTTAATGATAACAAAATAGGTTATAATACATTAAAATATGCTCATATATATTATATACATATATATGTATATATATACAGTAAACATATGGAAATCACTAAAAAGCTAAAAGCATGAACAATGGAAGGAAACCTGCTCTCACCTTGCTTTCCAACCCTGGGAAGAGGTTCTAACCAATCAAATAAGCCAAGAATAAAGAAGTCACACAATTGGAAAAGAGAAAACAAAACTGTCTTTACTCACATGTGGTGGTATGAAATTATATGTAGAAAATCCCAAAGACTCTACAAAATGGTTCCTTAATCATTGAATTTAGTAAATTGCATGATACAAATTAATATGCAGAAATCAATTATATTTTCATAAACTTCTATCAAACCAAAAATAAAATTTCATAAAATTTGTATTTTAAAAATAAATAAATGGTAAAATTACCAAAAGGTGTATAGTTCATGTATGCTAAAAAATATAACACTTTGCTAAGAAAAATTAAAAATCTAAATAAGTACTCTTTTCATGCATTAGAATAGTCAATCATATTAGAAGATAATTTTCTTAAATTTATGTGTGAATTTAAAATAATCTCTATCAAAATCTTGGATTTCATGGATAAAGTGATGAGCTTATTTTGTTATTTATAGGAAAATCCAAAGCATCTAAAACAATTTTTAAAAAGTTGTACAACACTGGAAAACTGTATTACATGATTTCAAAACATACTATAAACCTTTGGGGACTGCTGTAAACAAGAGAGTACAGTATAAGGATACACATATAGATAAATGGACCATTGTAGAAAATTAGATATTGACCCAAAGACAAATTGTCAATTGACTTTCTACAAAGATACCAAAGGAATTCAATAGAAAAATTATATATTTTCAATGAATTGTAGTTGACCAATTATTTATACAAACACAAAAAATGTAACTGCCCCACACTATAGTCCCAATAATTACCTCATTATGGATTATAACCATAAATGTAATAAATAAAATATCAATCTCTACAACAAATAGAAAAACTGACTTAGAAACAAAACCTATAACCATACATATTCTTTAAAAGAAAGAAATACTGGAACCTTAAAAGGGAAATCTTGACAAGTTATACTTTGTCAAAATTAACAATGTTTAACCTTTAAAAAAAAAGACACCATTAAAAAGTAAAATTTCAAGCTACACACTGGGAGAAAATGTTCACAAAATATAAATCCCATAAAGAACTTGTAATGAAATATAGAGTTCTTGATATGATTATATTTGTTTTATCTTAACATCATGCCACCTGATATCAAGCTATATATAATACAGACTAGTAATCAAAACAGCAAGATATTGTCATAAAAGCAGACATCGGAATCAATGAACAGAATACAGAGCCCAGAAATAAATCTATGCCTTTATGGTCAATTAATATTTGACAAAGGAAGAAAAAACACACAACAGGTTAAAGATAATCTATTCAATAAATGGTACTGGGAAAACTCACAGGATACATGTAGAAAAATGAAACTAGATCACTTTCTTATACCATACACAAGAATAAACTCAAAATGGATTAAAGACTTAAATGTTAGAACCAAAAACCATAAAAATCAAAGAATAAAACATAAGCAATAACATCTCAGATGTACTCGTAGCATTTTTTTTTTTCTGACATATCTCCTTGGGCAAAAGAAACAAAGAAAGATATAAGCAAACTCAAATGTTTTTGCACAGCAAAGGAAATCATCACCAAAATGAAAAGAAAACCCATGGAATGGGAAGACATGTTTGCTAATGGCTTAATATCCAAAATTTATGAAAAACTTATAAAAACAACAAGAAAGGAAACAATGCTAAGTGAAATCAGCCAGTCAGAGAAAGATAAATACTACACAATTTCACTCAAATGGGAAATCTAATGAACAAACTGAACTAACAGGTAAAATAGTGACAGTCTTATTGATAGAGAGCAGGATGACAGCTCTAGGGAAGGGGGATTATGGGATGGAGGAATGGAACAGAAAATGTAAAACGGTCATGGACAACAGTGTGGTGATTAGCAGTGGGGAGGTGGGTGGGTGTAGGTGCAAGAGTGTAAGGTATATGAGGGATTAATGGTAATGGAAATGTTAAAACCTATATTTAAAAAAAAGCAAACAATCCAATTAAAAAATGGACAAAAGACCTGACTAGACATTTCCCCAAAGCAGACATACAAATGGTCAAAAGGCATGAAAAGATGTTCCACATCACTAATTATCAGAGACATGCAGAATAAACCACACAAAAAATAAAAGATATCAAATCATATGTGTTAGAAATCACCAAACAAGTATTGCAAGGATGTGGAAAAAGGGTCTCCTGAGCACTGTTGGTGGGAATGCAGACTGGTGCAGCCAGTGTGGAAGAAAATATGGAGTTAACTCAAAAAATTAAAAATGGAACTGCCTTTTGACCCAGCAATCCCACTTCTGGAAATTTACCTGAAGAAACCTGAAGTACTAATTTGAAAGGATATATGTACCCCTATGTTCATTGCAGCATTATTTACAATGGTAAAGACTTAGAAGCATATAATAAATATATTTTAGCCAGAGATACTGGACATACAAGGTCTGTCCAGAAAACGTCCAACCATTGTTAATATGACAACAACAGTTTGTATGACATAGATATAAACTGGCAGCCAAGGAGAGTGGACTGGAATGTGCATGCATGAACAATGGTGACTTCACTGTACCTGTCAGTGGGGGCAGTACACACAGTTGAGTAAGTATGTGTACTATGTGGCCACAGCAGTCAAAATGACTAAGTAAGTAAAAAATGAATCTGCATCAAATTTTACATAAAGCTTGAACATTCCTCCATGAAAACTCTTCAGATGATTCAGAAAGAGTAGCTATGGGCAACTGGTGATTGGCAGCTTCATCATGACAATGCACCAGCTCATGCATCATGTCCCATGCAGAGCTTTGTGGTGAAACATCAATTCTCCCAAGTGACTCAGCTGCTTACAGATCAGATTTGGTATCCTGTGATTTCTGGCTTTTCCCAAAACCAAAATCACCTTTCAAAGGGAAGAGATTTCAGACTGTCAGTAAGATTCAGAAAAATACAATAGGGCAGCTGATAGCAATTGGGAGAATTACATGAGGTCCCATGTTGCCTTCTTTGAAGAAGACTGAGGCATCATTGTCTTATGTACATACAATGTTTCTTGCACCTTGTATCTTATCCAACAAATGTCTATTTTTCATAGTACATGGCTGAATACCATCTGAAGACCAGAAAGTATCATCTATGTGTTCTTACAAATAATGTTGAACTAAGTATCAATACATAAAATAACATGGATAAATCTCAAAAAACATAATATTAAAAATGCAAGATATAAAAGACTACATGCTATATAATTTCATTTATTTAAAAAAATGTGATGTACACATTGCAACTGCTTGGGGATATGACTGGGAGCAGTGACTGACTGCAGTGGACATGCAGCAATTTTAGGCTGATGGATAAATTTTAAAACTAGCTTTTAGTGAGAGGCTCATTACTATATACATTTATTAAAATAATTGACATTTAGAATGATCATGGATGAATTTTATGGCATATAAATTATTAATAAAGATGACCAAAAAGTAAGAAAACATTATCAAAGTACTAAAATAATATGAAAATTGATATTTAATGGAAATATGCTTACAAAGATATACACAGCAGTATAAAAGCAAAAACTAAATTTGTTTAGGAGACAAATATCTCAAGTGCCCAGATTAAAAAAAAAAATAACTTATAAAAATGATATCTTCAGGCTTATATAATGAGTATGAAACCATGAACATTAGTGGAACTCCCCAAAGCCAAAATAAATTTGTATTCTAAGACTAGGGGAGAATAATAAATGCAAATCACCTCATCTTTATCTACTTATATGACTTATATGTATTTATGAGAGACATTGCTTTTCTAGAACACTGGGAAAAGAAGAAAAGCTAAAGAAAATTTACAAGAGATAAAAATACACATCTGCCATGCCTAGCATTTTGTTGAAAAATGAAGTATTTCTCATTTGAAAATTTCAAAGGCAAATGAAGCATCTCTATCACATGCAAATATTTTAAAGTATTTTAAGGATATATTTTTATAACTTGATAGACATATTTCTATATTCAGGAACATAGTGTGTTGAACTTTAATGTAGCTGACAAACATTAAGCTTTGTTAAATTTAAGTATGTATGTAGTGAATCCATATATTATATATGGATTATTTTACTAGGTAAATTTTATATATATATATATATATATATATATACATACATATATATATATGTATGTATATATCTTTGTAATGCTCCCCACCTCCCACTGCATGATGTCAAGTTTTTGCAATTATCAGGAGCTCTATCGCAGACTTCTACCTCTTTCAATCATACCTTCTACTATTAAATTTTGCTATATGTCTATATATAACCATACTCCCACTGGAAATCTTTACCACATAGACACTATAATTTATGCACCTCCTAAACTCCTGGGGACCCTAATACTTACCATTTAAATTCATTAAATTAATTTTCCACTAATAACATGTAAGCTGTAGTCAAGGACCTAAGGTCTCTCCTATGAAGAATACTGCAGAATATTAGTATATAGAATTTATGACATTCAATTTGCAGATCAGGAGGTTTATTTTCTTCATTCTGGTTTATTCATAAGGAAACATTTGTTAAGCCACTACTACATTCCAGATGCTAGCATTTTCATTCCTACAGCACTGAGACTCATAGATCAGTGGCCATGAGATAAACACATATCAAATCTAAATTGTCTCCCATCTGAATCTTTTGTGTCAAAATCACTTTAATAACTGATAAAATACCTTAAACAGTTTTACTTGAAAACATACAAAAGCACATTTATTGATTTGAACACCACATTTTGAATTTTCAGTATACTGAATAGCACTGTAAATTTAATCCACTATTTAAGAAATAAAAAGGAATTAAAATGGAACAAATATACATATGATTAAGATAAGTGAAAACACCACACATATGTTCAAATGTAGCTTTAATTACCCACAGAAGTGTATAATGTAGATTCAGCTTCAATCTAATCAAAGTTTTGTAATTTTCAGTAGAAAATTATGTGGGTAGCTTTTATTGCATACAGACACTGTTAGGGTAACAAGAGCACTGACTAAGTCATTTTTGAAATCATATACATGCAGGAATTAAAGCAAGGAGGGAAGCTACTTTTTATTCATTCGAATAACTATAAAGCCTCTTGTGGTACTGACTTGAAAGGAAAATTATTCTGAGGTACCTAGAAATAATATCTCAGGATAATCTCAAATGATACCTTGTGTGAATGCATTCTAAATTGGAAAGAAGAACAGCATACAGAATTTAACTATGCTTTGCTAGTAATTAGTCCATTGGTATGTATAATTTTTATTTACATAAATCCGTCATAATAATAAACATTAGACGTTTTATCCTGGAACATTGGTGGCAATATTGTAATTTAAAGATGAGATAGCATATTATGTTTGATTGGAAATTCAGGTAACAACTTAAAATCATATACCAGAAAGATAAGTTAGAACAAAAGCAAGAAACACACAGTTAATACTTTTATAATTATTCTGACAGCTGTATGTTTTGCTCATGTGAAATAATCAGCCTCTGTCTAATAAATAAAATTTCAAGTTTTAAGACTTTATGCATGCCTTTTACTTCTAAATAACTGACTTGAATATAGTTTACTTTGATCTATAGCAAAAGGAAAGTTGTTAAGCTGTTTACGCTTATTGGACTGGAAAACATAATTACTTTAGAATCCAATTTGCATTCATCAACTGTATCATTAGGATCAAACTCTAGCATTTTGGAAGTGTGGGCTTTTAAATGAAGGAAAATAAAATTTTAAATGTCATCTTTTCACAGAGTAAGCACAAATAAATTACAAAATCAAGTTTTGCTTCATGTTTCCTTTTGCACTTTACACATAATCTCATAAGAAAAAAAAACAGCTAGTCAAATATCCACCAAAATAAAAAATCTGTTTTAAAAGGCCCTTTGACAATAGATCATTTTGATTATATTTGAACACTCATGATAGGGAACTAACTCCCTTAGCAATTTAAACCAAGGTACCTTAGAACTTTTTGTAACATAGTTTTCTTATACTATGAAATGAAATCTTTGCTGCATCCAGAAAAATGTCTTATTTTTCCTGACCACAGCCCTACCAATATTAAGACAGCTGCATCTTTTCAGCATGTTCTTTCTTCTCCCAATTAAACAACTGTCCAATTTATGACATCTTTTATGAAATAAATAAGCTGCTTCAAAGTAAATTACCCTTGTTTTGGATATACTCTAGTTTGCTGATTTTCCTTACCCCATTTTTAAAGGAATCTTCTAATTTAAAATATTACCTACCTAAAGAACCCAAGATAGATTCTTATCATTTTTAATCAAACACCTATAAATTCAGAGAAAAATTGTCAAAGGAACTCCTGTAAAATATAACAAACAAAAGAATGAGTTCAGGGCTCTGAGGCCCAAAATAAATGTTATAATTTTGAAAATAACCTAATGATAAATTTTAAAAATTAGAACTTTGTAGTATTCAGATCATACTTCAATGAAAGGGAATAACAAAGACAAGTAAGACTATTGTGCAGAATAACAATTTAACAAGAACAGATAAAAGCACAGGTAGAGTTTCTAAAATTATCACACAAACAGGATTAAGCAAATATTGGGTTGACTAAGGGTGCTAGCAGCCTAAACAGGTTATGTGACCCCATTTCAGAAAGCTCACTCTGGTTGCTGTGGCTTGGTAGATTCACACCGGCCAGCGACCCCAAAGGTCGCTGGTTCAATTCCCAGTCAGAGCACATAACCAAGTTGCAAGCTAGGTCTCCAGCCAGGTCCCCAGCTGGAGGTAGGAGAAAGGCAACCATACATTGATATTTCTCTCCCTTCCTTCCTCCCTCCTTGCCCTCCCTTTAAACATAATGAATAAAACCTTTATTTAAAAAAGCTCAAATGGCAAAAATAAAAGAAGACAATGTTACAGAAGTGAAGTACAGGGAAACATAGAAATGCAATACATAAACACATAGACAATTACTGTTCTTAAAAAAAGACCATTGCATGTGAGACACATGCTATAATATATGTTAAAGTACATAATTTAACAATTTTTTCTGCACTAAAGAGATTTCATAATATGTAGATTGAAAAGAAAAAAATCCTGTATATGAATCATTTCTACCATAAAATTACAACATATGAAAAAAGTTTAATATTCTTAAAGTAAAAACAAAGGAGCAAACAAAAAATCTATAAAATTGGGATAGCTTCAGTACAAATTAAAAATTATTTCAGATTCAACAACATGAAAGAGATTTAAGAAGTCAACAGAAGATTTATTTTTAGAAAAACAATATAATGAAGTAAAGACAGTCTACTCAAAAAAATAGTGTTGGGAAATTGGACAGATACATGCAAAAAACTCAACTAAACCACTCTTTTATTCCATATATTCAAATCCAATATTAAGGTGTCTGCAAAGTTGGATTCTCCTAAGGCCTCTTTCCTTGGCTTATAGACGGTTGCCTTCTCTCTGTCTTTACATGCTCCCCCTCTGAGTGATGGAGAAGACAACCATGTTAACGGTAATCAGAAGATACATATTAATTTCAGACAAAAAGAATCTCCAGGTGAGAACATTTCATTATATAATAAAAATCCAGTAAATTCTCCAAAAGGACATAACAATATAAACTGTATATGTTTCCAACAAGAGAATATCTAAGTACATGAGGCAAAAACAAAAACTACAAGAAGAAATAGAAAAATCCACCATTATACTTGATACTTCATCATCTCTATTTATGTAATTGATAGTTCAACTGGGCAAAAAATAGGTAAGAATACAGTTAACTTGGATGGCACCATCAATCAATGAGATCTAATTGCCATTTATAGAATAATTCATCCAACAGCAGCAGAATACATGTTATTCTTAAGATCACATTGAGCATTCACTAAAATATATCATATTCTGAGCCATAAAACATATCTTAACAAATTTACAATACAAGTCATACAAAAACTATCCTCCATTCACAATAGAATCAACCTAGAAACCAATAACAAAAAGATAGGTAGGAAATCCTGAAATAGTTGAAAATTAAACAAAGCATGTTTCTTTAAAAATGGATCCAAAAAAAGTCAAGAGAAATTTAAACCTACTTAGAACTAAATGAAAATAAAATGCAATCTATAAAAATGCATGGACTGCACTGAAGGTAGTATAGGGAAATTTGTAACTATAGATATTAAAAAAGAAGAAAGTTCTAAAATCAATAATCCAAACTTCATTAGTAAACTAAAGTAAGAAGAGCAAATTAAATTTAAAGCAAGTTAAAGAATTAGAGCAGAAATCTGTGAAACAAAATAATAAATTAATAAAGAAAAATAATACTAAAAGCTGGCTCTTTGGAAAGATCAATAAAATTGATAAAATTCTAGCCAAGTAAAACAGAGGCATTATGGACTAAATTTTGCCCCCCCAAATTCATATGTTAAAATCTTAACCCCAATGTGACTGTATTTGCAGACAGGGCCTTTGAGGAGGTAATAAAGATTAAATAAGGTCATAAGGACAAAGCTCTAATTCAATACGACTTTGTCCTTATAAGGGGAAGAAATATTGGAAATCTCAACTCTCTCTCTCTCTCCCTCCCTCTCCCTCCTTCCCTCTCTCCTCCCTCCCTCCCTCCCT
Source organism: Noctilio leporinus (assembly GCA_004026585.1). Taxonomy (NCBI): domain Eukaryota; kingdom Metazoa; phylum Chordata; class Mammalia; order Chiroptera; family Noctilionidae; genus Noctilio; species Noctilio leporinus. The sequence goes on along the minus strand of PVIW01000886.1, from coordinate 308,293 downwards.
CCATGCCCATTTCCCTGTGTTCACACACAGAGGAAAGCAGAGGAACAACACTTTGAAGACACAGTGAAAACGGGGGCATCTACAAGCCAGGAAGAAAGGTCTGACCAGAAATCAACCTTGCTGGTACATTGTCTTGGAATTCTAGACTCCAGAATTAGGAGAAAATACGTTTATTTTTATTAAGCACCCCAGTCTGTGGTATATTCTTATTATAGCCTGAGCAGAGTAATATAAGAGAGGAAACACGAATCTACAAATATTGGAAATGAAAGACAAGTCACCACTGCTGATTTCATCAATTTAAAAAAATATTAAATAAATAAATTGAACAACTTGCCCACAAAATTGATAAGGTAGATGAAATAAGCCAATATGCTGAAAGATACAAACTTCCCAAACTCATAAAAAGTGAAAATAGATCACCTAAATTGACCTATATATTAAAGAAATTGAATCATTAATCATATTGTTTTCAAAAGAAAGCACCAACCACAATATAAATAATAGTCCATATTGTTACACTAATGAATTCTAACATTAAGAAAAAAATTATACCAATTCTCCACAATCTATTCCCAAATAAAGAATAAGAGAAAATATTTTATGACTTATTCTATGAAGCAAATATTTTACTATTAATAAAACCAAATTTTTAAAAATTATAAGCAATGTAAACCACAGACTGTCAGACCCCAGGGAATTCTTGGTCTCCGCATGGCTGGCCCTTCCACTGGAGTCTGCTGACCAGCTAGCCATGAAGCTAATCTTATCCCAGAGCCCTGGAACACAGAGCCCCAAGAATAGCCACCATAGCTAGCGACCCTGAGCAAACACGTGTCGCCTTTGGGTAGACTGCTTCTTTGCTCTAGTGTGTATAGAGCGTCCTTTGTTCCAATGTGTATATAAGATGTCCTTACTGTAAACTAGGCATGCTACTGCTATACACAGTGGAGAAACTGTGCATGGAAGGCCTACCACCTCACCCCAGCTGCTTGACCACCTGCAAAGAGCATGGGGCCTGGGGCATCTAAACTCTCCTGGAGGTCATTAACCTAAGTGTAGCTGTGACAAGAGTGGGCTAACAGTGGGTGGGAACACCAACACCCTTGCTGCCCAGCCTGTGTGGCCGTTAACCTGCCGCCTGCAATAAAGCATGTCAAATTTCCTGAAGGCTCTGAGTAAGTCCATCACCAGACAAGAGGTCTGCCCACTATCAGAATCTACTGGTCCAAAGCTGAAAGCTCTAGGACCTGACACAGACCAATAATGTCTCATAACCATAGACGCAAAAATCATCAAAAGAATATTCACAAACTGATTCAAATTATGTATAAAAAGAATTGTAAACCACTACCAAGCAGGCTTTAGTCCATAATACAGCCATCTTCAACATTCAAAAATCAATTGATATAATCCACCAAGTCCACAATCTCAAGAAGGAAAATCATAGAATGTATATGACAAAAGCAAACTCCCATTTATGATAAAAACTCTAAGGAAAGGAGAAATATAATATGACTCAACTTTATAAAGAAAAGCTACAAAAAAATTAGCACTATCATTCATACACTTAAAGGTAATAAATTGTGTCATTCCACCTAAGATATAGAACAAAAAAAGAAGGTTCTCTCTCCTCCCTCTTGTTCAACATCATACCAAACAAAGGTCCAGTCTAGTGAAATAATGAATAAAATAGGTCATATAGATAAGATGAAAAATTAAGTGTCTTTATGGGCAGACTGCATGATTTTTGACCAGAGAATAGGAGGAAGAACTCTAGAATTTAGGCAAGTGTAGCAAGATTCAGAGTACAAGGTTAATACAACAAAGTCTTTTATTTTGATTTTTTTAACTTCTTTTTATTGTTGACACTATTATACATGACCCCTGTATCCCTCCTTTGCCCTGAAGCCTTTATTTTAATATCAACATTAACAATTTGAAAATTAAAGCACAATATCATTTATAATGCCACCAAAAATTACTTACGTATACATCCAACAAAATATATACATGATCTATAAGCAGAAAACTACAAAACTCTGATAAAGGAACTCAAAGTAGATCTCATGAACAGAGCAACAGTCAATGCCCAGAGACTGGAAGACTCAATATTGTGAAGATGCCAATTTTTAATCATTAATCTAGAGAAGCAACACAGTGTCAATAAAAATCTCAGAAATATATTTTGTAGATATCATTGATAAATATTTATTTAAAGATAAAAGCCCTGGAAGACACAACAATATAGAGCAACAAAGTTGGAGTATTTATACTACCTTTTGTTAAGAATTATCATAAAGCAAAATTTATTATGACAGAATGGGACTAACAAATAAATGGACATGTAGATCAATGAAACAAAATAAAGAGTTCTTGTGTAGATTCATATGTATAATCAACTGACGCTTGACTAAGAGAAAAGGCAATACAGTGGAGAAAGGATCATTCCTTCAACAAATAGAAAGACTAAGGGATGAACAGGTGAAGTACAGAGGATTTTTAAGGAAGTGAAACTACCTTATGCTACCATAACAGTGGATAGGGGCCATTATTCATTTGCCTAAATCTACAGAAGGTACAACACCAAGAGTGAAGCCTAATTTAAACTATGGACTTTGGATGAAAATTATGTTAATGTAGGTTCATAAGTTATAACACTCTATCGGGGAATGCTGATAATGGCAGAGGCTATGCATGAAGAGGATAAAAAGCAGGAGGTCCATGTACAAACAACCTCTGTACTTTCCACTAAATTTTGCTGTGAAACTCAAGCTGCTCTAAAAATAAAGTCTATTTGTATAAAAGGGCAACTGGGCCAAATATTGCCAATGTAAACTATAGGCAACCTTTAATAAAAAAAAGAGTCAGATTTAATTTATTTTTTAAGTTATAAATTGCTCTTTTATTGAATGCCATATTTTTGTCTATGTAATGAGTTTCTTTAATTCAAAAAGTATTTGGTGGATGATCTTATTATTTTCAAACATTATTATAGGATAAGCCAGATATTTGAATTTTACCAAGCTTCGATATCCTCCATATAGAATATTTGCCTACTATTTATATAATGATAGTTACATACATTATAAGAACAGCAATATTTGGTATAGTTGCTTGAACCTAAATGATTATGAGGAATTTGTCATAAGACCAATAATACCATCTTTCCTTCATTGTTATTCTCTGAGACAATGTCATCTATTTTAAACATCATAGGCATGCATGTTTGTATTAGTTATCTATTGCTGCCTTAAAAAATACCCTAAAACTTAGTGGCTTTAAATAACAGTTACTTCTTGCAGTTTCTATGGGTCAGAAATCCAGGCTCAACTTTTCTAGTTCCTTTTTCTCAGATTATTCTCCAAGGCTGCAATCGAATTATAGGGAAGGGTTGCAGAAGCCTCAATAACTCAGCCAGGGAAGGATTTGATTTACAAGCTTATTCATGTGGTTGTTGACAAGAATCAATTCCCACTAGGCTGTAAGAGTGACTCAGTTCCTTTCTGGTCATGAGTTGGAAGGCATCCTCAGTCCCTTGCCATAAGATCATAGGGCAGTTCATAATACTCGTACAGCAACTGTGGCAAGCAAGCTGAGAAGATCCAAAGAGAAAAAGGCAAACAAGATGGGAATCATAGTCTTTAATAGACTAATCTTAAAATTGGCATCCTCTTACTTTTGCCATATTCTGTTCATAAAAGTATTTAGTATGTCCAGTCTACACTCAAGGAGAGTAGATGACAAAAGTAACAAGGCCAAGAGGTGGGTATCATTAGAAGCCATTTTTGTAAGCTGCCTGTTATAATGTTATTTTTTGCTACTATAAGTCAATAAAGTACTACTATATAATACACATTACTATCAGAAACAAGTGTTAGATGAGCATCCTGTTGTCCTTCTTACATGAAAAACCACTTTGCATAATTGGCTATCAAAATTTTTTGGAATAAGGAATGAATCTCTAGGCAATCATTCATCTTCACACTGGCCATTAAGGACAACTGCCATCTGTCACAAATTAAAATGAAAAAGTCATACTTTATACATAAAAAGAAGTATTTGGGAAATTTTTCTTAGAAGATGTAGAGAGGCGCATAAATAATTAAAAAGTAAAATGTACTCAGTTTAGAGAAATGATTCAACAGGGCAGCCAATGTACCTTTTTCATGAAGCGTTCATTAATTTCCTATAGTGGATAGCAGCACAAATTGGCGGGCCCTAAGTAGAAATCCCTGTCCGTAAAGGCCTCTGCTAATTGTGATCCTATGGCAAATCGTTAAGGCAAACTTCCCTTAATTAGATATATTTCCCTAGTTGAAGGTAGAATATGCAACTTGTATGACTGCGGTCAAGCTCTTAGCCATTGATTGCTTTTTCTTCTACATCCATTCAGTCAATGAAGTGGGACTCCAGTTCAATCAACTGCACTTAATTTCTCAGTATTTTTAAATGTACTGACCAGTTCAGGAGTTACCTTGAACTTTCCGTCAAGAATTATAACTTTCAAATACATTGATATATTCATTGATTGTATAACTCTGTTTCTTGTATATGGCAAAACTCCCTGATTATTTAATTTAAATATAGAATTAAGCCCTGTATTTAAAAAAAATTATATAGTACTGCAGTAAGGCAGAGGAAAAGGAAAGTACATATGACCATATTTTTAAGTGATAAATACTTCTATTAAAATGTACTATTTTAGTCCTGGCTGGTGGCTCAGTGGAAAGGTGCCAGCCTGTGAACCCAAAGGTTGCTGGTTCGATTCCCAGCCAGGGCACATAACCAGGTTGCAAGCCAGGTCTCCAGCCAGGTCCATAGCTGGAGGCAGATGAAAGGCAACCATACATTGATGTCTCTTTCCCTCTCTGCCTCTCTCCCTTCCCCTCTCTCTAAAAAAATAAATAAATAAATAAATAAAATATTTTAAAAATAATAAAATAAAAATGTACTATTTTATGAATTTTGAGTTATTTCACCTTACAGCCCAGTTGGTGCCCAGTGACTTCTGGCTTTTTCCAAAACGAAATTCCCCTTTGAAAAGATATTTCAGACTACCAATAAGATTCAGGAAAATATAACTGGGCAGCTGATGGCAACTTGGAGAACAGCGTGCAGTCCCAAGGTGCCTTCTTTGAAGGGGATTGAAGCATCATTGTCCTACATACAATATTTTTTGTATCTTGTATCTTCTTCAATAAATGTCTATTTTTCATAGGACATGGATGGATACCTCCTAGACCTTGTATATAATGTTCAGCCATTTTAGCAGTACAGAGTAGGATAAAAGGGGAAAAATATGAACTCCACTCTTCTAGAAGTCTTAACTGTTTTTTTCTTTGTGTTTATAAGAATTTTAGCAATAGTTTAGTTGTATTAATAATTACTACTCAATGGAAATTTAAAAATAGTGACAGAGAAAATATTATTTGGAATTATATTTCTAATATAGTAACTTTTTTCTCTTTTCCCCTGTTTTAAGACATAGCATATAATATCAGCATATGAAGTGCCTGAGTACTCTATGAAACTAGAAAGGATGATGTCTTTCTTTCCTGGTGCTAATGGAGAAGACTTTATATATAGTTTAAAAATTCTTTTAGAAAAGCAATATAAATAATGCACAAAGTATGTCCCTAAATGTGTAAGAATTTAGAAGTAGGCTCAGAGCTGCTAGTGGAATAGGTATTTAAAATAACTGGGAAAGAAGTTTTAAGATTTTGCTATTAGTTGACTTTGTATATAATGACCTAGCAGTTAATTGTGATTTGATCTATATTCTGTGTACATTTAAGGGTCAAATGTACATCTACTTCTACACTTAACAAAATTTTACAATACTCCTTTTTAAATACCAAAGAAATGTGAAGAAGAGCCCACAAATCTCTTTTTAAAAGTCTTTAAGGGTCTTTCACATTGTTCTGAGAAAATTTTTGACTATTTAAGAAGAATTCATAAATATTTAGTTTTTGCTTTTATCATGGATTCTAGATTGAATAAAGCATTTTTCTTTTCTCATATATGTCCAATGGTAACTATGTGGCATTGTGACCAAATACCATTTCAGCATTATTTGGTGAAAAGCCATCCTTCTCCACTGAAGAGTTTGGCATCTTTGTCAAAAATCAGTTGACCTACATGTGTTGACCACATTTTGTTCCATTGATCTGTTTAGTTATTGCTATGAAAACACTGTATTTATTACTGTTGTTTTGTAAGCAATCTGATAGTATGAGATGTAAGCTCTTCAACTAAGTTCTTTACATATTCACTTTGACTTGTAGGTTCTTTGTAATTCCAAATATATTTGGAATTAACTTGTCAAATTTTATGAAAAATCCACTGTGGTTTTGCAATTTGACAGCATTGAATGTACAGATAAATATGAAAATTGATTTTACAATAATATGGAACCTTCCAACCATGCACATGGTATGATTCTGCATTTATTTAGTTTTAATTTGCATCAGCTGTTTGTGATTTTTTGGATTAGAGGTTTTTTACACATTTTGTTAAATTTATTTCTTTGCCTGTAAATCCTCCTTTTTAATCTTTAGGGTTGTATTTAGTTTTTGTCTGTTTCTTTGTTTTATTCCAGCAGTTATAAACTATGTTAAAATTTTTTGCCTTGTTCCTTATATTCCTGAAAAACCTATTTTGAACCATTAGGAATGAATTTCCTGTATTTCTTTGAAGCCATTTTTAAAGTTTAGGGCATTCCCTTCTATTGCTATTTTTCTGAGAGTTTTTATCATGAATAGATGTTGAAGAGCTACATGCTCCAATCTAACAGCACAGCATTCATGCTGCTCCTCCCGATTCAATGTCCTTATTTTCCTTCTCACACAGGAGAAGCACAGTTCCTCAAGAGCATCAATATAAAAACTCACTTCCTTCATCTTGAAATAAGTACATTAAAAGTAGAACTATTGCCATACAAAATGATCAATAGCAAATTTATTTAAGCAAACGTCAATTTTTTATAGTTCTTTATCCATCTGAGGGTATACAGTCAAAAACCAAGTTCAAAGTTTCTGTGGTCTATTCTACTTTTCTTCTATGCAGATATGTGGTTCTATGCAGATATGTGGTAAGCTTTCTATAGTTAATTTACTATCAAAATTTACTTTATAACTACTTTTGCATGTGATGGAGACACTATAAGGTCATTCTAATAATTCAAAATTCAGTGTCAAGGATATGTGTTTGTCTTTTAACATTCTGAATTATTCACTATCAGTAATGAAAAAATAAAAAACTTCCCATCTCTTCCTGTGGATAAACATAAATCCCTTCCATAACAAACTCAGGGTAGCTGATTACTCAGGGTGTGTGCACCATGAACACTGACTTCCAGTCTTATGCTTGAAAAATATGGTGTTTTTTTGTTGTTGTTTGTTTTTAGTGGAGAAGGTAGGCAAGTTAGTCCCAGTTTAAACATTTGAATCTGGAAATCTCCAGATTCAATCATGGAAATCTCCAGTCTTAGATTTCCATGACTACAGGCTAGAGTGGACTTATTGATATGAACATAATACAAAAGATTCATGTTTGTTGCACAAACATGATATTTATATGTGTCTTTGGAATGTTGTATAGTTCTGTGAATAGCTCTGTGTTCTGTGTAGTTTTCCAAATGCCAGAAAATATTACTCTGGTACTCCTGGTTTCCAAATGCATAAACAAACTTGTACCCAGATGCAGAAACATTAAATGCCATTAACAAAGTTCTCTCCAATCTAAAAGGGTAGTGGGAAATGTGTTTCTGAAGAGAATGGCTGGTTTTTAATCTGTAGTGGAAATAAATCTCTCACTAAAATTCGAGGATACATTATCATGATACCGTGTAGGGAGCAATGAAAGTAGATGAGTTGGCAATCAAATTTCATGCTTCAGGGCTTGAACTGTTTTTATAGGGGTTATAATGAGATCTTGTGAAATAAGTGAAGGAATTTTTCTTCCCTTAAAATGTGTAGAATTATCTATGTAGATCATGGTCCAATCTGGAGTTTCAAATGCACAGTGAGCCTAGCTATTCAAGAACAGAACTCGACAAAGTTTAATCTGTCTCTTAGCTTCCCTCCAGTGACACAGAGCTGCACGACATGAAACCTTCTGGACACAAAAGGAGCCTATGAAATTATTCAACTGGCATTCTTTCTCATCTCAGAGGGCACTGACATCTTCCTTTTTTTGTGCTTGTAACCAAAAGAAACATTTTTATTCACACAAAAAGTCTCACCTTCAGCTCTCCAGTTCCATACATACAGCTGTGTATCGAAATGTATAGAACCCACAGAAAATATAGTTGGCAAAAAGAGGCCCGCAAAGAACTTGTGATATATATACCAAGAACCAATCAGTGTCACTTCTATTCCAGGACTAGCTTACCTTTCTTCCCTTCAGGAAAATATATACATATTCTTGTAGTTTAGTAGTCCCTTTAAACTGCTTCTTGTGTGGAAATTAATGAAGATTTTTTGTAATCTTCTGTTTCTATGTGCTTCACTATGTTATAATGTATTGTAATTATGTGATATGTTCAATTTTTTTCATGAGATCACATGCAAGATACTCTGATATCTTAACATTCCAAGTGCCCTCTTCTCTAAGTAATATCAATATCAACATTTTATTCTTAAGCAAATAGGATCACTGAATAAAAAGGTACTTTTCAGAAAATGTCTATGAATTAGAAGATATGTGTAAAAGAGATTTCATAAAGTGCTTTGTAGTAAATAACTTATTTTTATTTGATAGCTCCTCGTATATTAGGTATTCAGTATATATTTCCTAGTAGTAAAAAAGGAATAATCAGTTTAGCTTATACTTTGCAGCAGCATATTAAGATTTGTTAGAAAAAGGGAAACTTTATAATGAGTAAGTTATTTACCCAGGGCCACATCAATATAGTAATTCATGCTACTTCCCAGTATGCTGACATTGAAATTGTTTACTGAAGTTTCACATACAATTCATCAAAAATAGAAAGTTACCTGGCAATAGTAAAAAACAGTTGAGATGAATGGTAAGTCATCCATAACTCATTTTTTTTTTTTTTTAGTTTTCTAATTAATACATCCTAATGAGCCTAGAAGGCTGTTCAGAGAGAATAAACCTATTTCAGGAATCACCTAGTATAAATTATATTGATTGTGAGTTCGTTAAGTCCTTGTCCTTAAAAGTCATCTAAAAGACATCTGAAAGTCATCTCCTGGTTCAATCCCCAGTCAGGGCATGTACCTAAATTGCATGTTCATACCCTGGCGCCCATGTGAGGCAACCGATCAATGTTTCTCTATCACATCTCTCTCTCATTCTCTCCCTCTCATCAATAAGCATATCCTTGCATGAGGATTTTAAAAATAAATAAAAATAACCTGCAGAAGAAATTTCAGATAGAATAAGTAATTGCATCAAAATGCCTGGGTATATGGCAGGAAAACATCAATCAGGTTAATCGCATATCTATACACTAGAAGCAGAATGTAAAATTAAAGCATCATCTTAAATGATCATTAAAATGCTAAACAATTGAGAACTTTCAAAAGGTATGCGCTTCTCACTTTTCTTTATACGTGTTTTATTTAACAATACATGGAAAAGGTCTCAACAAAAGTTATCAGAAGCTCTATGCCTAAGCGGGGTGTGTCCAACAGGGTCTTCACTGCAGTGAGATGTGGATGGGTCATTCCCTGGGGACTGATCCCCTGATGTCCCTGTATACCAGTTTTAGCTCTTGGTGTGTTTGGGTTTCCCAGAGAAAACTTTTCCCATATTGGAGGATGCAACCTCTTAAGCAAAAATGGTCAAAGTTCTGGAAACTCAAAGGGTTAAAACATCTAAGAACCTCAGGATTCAATATGCAAACTTCACTCAAAGACTGTGACCCGCAGAGCAGTAGCCTGGTCTGATCTGCCTGCTGACTCACTTTGCACCCTCTCCTGTGAAAGATCTCTAACCTGCTTCCCGGTCTCCCACAGAGGGACCTTGCATCTAATGCTTAAATTGCTTTTTAAAAGACTTTCAGTTAGTTTGCAGGCGTAATTTCACTTGGTATTCCAATGGTACCTGTTATAGACAATTCCTAAAATTGTTGTGGATTATACAGATTAAAGGGTTTTTAATTTTTTGAGGAGTTCTAGACCAGGCAGATTTGCACTATTACAAAATTTTGCTATTGTCTAGATGAAACTTTATATTCATAAAATATTACCTTTCTTAATTAACATCACACCATGAGTTAACCTTGACTCTATCTCTACATTCATTACCTATCTCCCTTTAGAGCAATGCTTTCAATCAGTATATTTAAAAATAAAGATTAAAAGAAAGTTGATGGATTAACCACAATACTAATGCAAGCACATTTGCACAAAAGATACATCAAAAATAGTCATTTGAATTCACATTCCTTTAATCCTCAGTATTTTTTAAAGACATATGATTTTTTAAAAGATTTTATTATTTTTAGAGAGAGGAGAAGAGAGAGAAGCAGAGAGGGAGAGAGACATCAATGTATGGTTGCCTTTCACCTGCCTCCAGCTATGGACCTGGCTGGAGCCCAGGCTTGCAACCTGGTTATGTACTCTGGCCGGGAATTGAACCAGCAATCTTTGGGTACTCAGGCCACACCATTCCACTGTGCCACCAGCCAGTGCTAATCCTCAGCATTTTAATATTAAATAAAAGTGTTTACAGGTTAGTGGCCTTCAACCTTTTTTATTTAAATTTCTCCAATCTATGAAGCAAAGTAAACCTATTTACAGGGAATTGTGAGAGAGGGGAAAGATGGCAGCTGAGTAGCTTGCAGCCCTACTTGCTTCCATTGCTGACCCGACTGGGAGTAAATACGCAGAGTGAAGAGTGAGTGAGAGCAGCTGTGAGTGAGTGTGACAAGGAACGAGCGAGTAGGGACCGCTCAGGAGTGGGCAAAAACCATGGCCCGCACCTTTTAAGCAAATTGTGAATTTTAGTTGAAACTGACTCATATAGCACATTTTATTTTTCTTCCATGGTATATCATTTGTTGTAATCTAAACTTACATTTACATATTTTTCGAATATAATTGGTTTGCTGTTATTATGTCATGTACTGTATTGCTTGTAGTTTCTAAATACAACAGAACATAAAATTCTGAAAATACTTGTTTCAGAGCTTATAGAAATATACTGACTGAATTAACAGAACAGACCACTTCAGTTTATGTTTTTAGTCAATATAGAACTTTAAGAGTTTTGAAATGGTCATTCTATTTCTTTTATAATTATAGACATTTCCAACTGTAGTGCAATATACCATTAGCGAGGAAGAGGAGGAAAGGAGGAGAAGACAGAAAAGAAGAGACAGAGAGAGAACATGAACTGTGGTAAACCAGAATATGACCAAAGTTGTGCAAAAATAGGAAAACCAAAATGTATTAATAAATAATTTAAAGTCGACCAACACAAACATGTAGCATTTTTTAAAACTTCTTATTGAAAAACAATGGTCTAATTGTTTAATAATTATCACAGCCATGTGGGAGTGAAGGTCAGGCAACACTGACTGCTTGGAATATTATATTTCATTTAATGTTTGTCTTCCAATGCTTTTTCTAATCTTGAGGGAACCCTGAAACTTACATTGAAGACATGTGTAACAGTGACCAAACTTCACTGAAATAGCAGAGCCAAATCCCTCAAATTTCAATAGTCAATCATGTGTTATATCAATCAGTAATTTCAAACTACAATATCTTATTTATAAAAATGATAAAGATAGTAAGATGAATGGCAATGGATAATAAAAGCATGAAATAATGTGTTGGCTTTTTGGATGAAATAGCTGATAATTTCTAAACTCTGACATTTTTCTTTTGAACAGATTATTTTCTTTAGTCCCTTTGCCCCTTGATGTTTCATTTTCCTTTTATAAACAGACACATGCACACACATTCTAGTAATTGTTTGCATTTTCTCTCCATTTGAAAAGTTGATTTAATCTTAATTAAATATGATTTCCACTGAAGTGCTAACTTAGTGAAAATGAGAAAAAGTTCAGTCTTCTGATATTGGGCATGTTATCACAAGAAAACACCAGGGCAGAAATATGAGAGAATTGTTGACATCTTCCTCATTTATCTTGAAAATCTGATATGAATCAGCCATTCTTCTTCAAAAATATTTTATGTTATTAATTATTTGGAAGTTATTGATCTGTCAGTGATTTTACACTGTGAATTTAGACAGAACTGAAAGGACCAACCAGGATTAGTACTTCCCTTACTGAGCACTTAACACTTGTCCCTTGATTGAATTTGCAAGGGCTAATAGAAATACCTCCTGTTATTTACAAGTTTCCTAAAATCATTACCAAAAAAGAATAACACCCTTCCTTATAGCTTTATAGCACAGTTTTCCAAGCAGTCACTATGTTTCTATGAATCCTCACTGTAACTTCTGATTTTCAAAATATTTTAAAATAGCTGACTATACAAAGTATTGACAAACTCAAAACTTTAAATAATTGGGTAAAGTAATCAAATGATTTAAAATTTTTCAGAGCATTAGAAATTGATATTAAATAAGTAAAAGACCAATTGTTTTAGATATGCTGTAGACCATGATAAAACTAATATTATTTCCTCAGCAAAGAGTACCCCTCACGTGAACAGTGCTTTTCACAGTAACTCAAACATAATAAACCCTGATAAATATTATTTAGCTTATGAAACATGGAACATTGGAAATTCAATTACTTTAATATTGGACTTTAACTCTATTTCCATAACATGCAATGAATCAACCAGCAGGAAAGTTTTAAATCATTTCCAAAATAACCTTCTAAAAGCTCTCTTAACATATATATTAAATACTTGCTCTAATATTCTAATAATCACAACTTTTTATTAAGCAAGTAATTGTATTTATATAGGAGACAATAACATATTATTTATGACGATTATAGCATCTTTTGACAAAAATGACTATTTTGATATGCAGAATAGCTTTATAAATCAAAGTTGGGGGCTCTATAATATCTATTGAAAAACATCAAATAGAATATGTTAACCACAATAGACATTAAGGGGAATCATTTAAATTATAGTTCTAGAATTTAGATGGTCTTTTAGAAGAGGAGGAACTGGATGCAAGAAGATGAAGAGATTAGATGAAGCACATGTTTGCATAACTTATAGAAACAGACAACAGTGTGGTAAAGGCAGGGTATGGGGACAGGCAGTGGTTGGGGACATGTATAATAGTGTCAACAATAAAAATATAGTTAAAAAAGAAATTTCAATTTATACTTCATGTAAGAAAAACTGATTAATTAAATTGGTATAATGAGACACATCTGTATTTGGACACATTCCCCAAGCTATCTGTTTTTCATGTTGAATATAATTTTCCCAGAGTCTCTTGGGAAAAGTTTTTTGTTTCATGATTGGGAAATGCTTCATTGTCCTCATACTGACTTAACCCTTGGGGCTTAATTTAACACAAGTGGTAGACACATAATCAACATTTTTTTAGGATGTTATGTTGCAACTTGTTTTTCTTTTAATTGTGATTAATTTAATTCCAAGGGAGTTGTTTATTTGCTCTTTAATCTGATGCTCATATATTAAAGGTCATAAGGTCAAACACTGCCTTATTTCATTTTGAGTCTTTTCTGATTCCCTAAATAATGAATATCTAAAAGTATTATTCTTCCTTTGGCAGTCACAATGAAACCCAAAAGGAAATTAAGTAAGTTAAATTTCCCAACTAAGTAAAATAAAACAAGTATTCAATTTTGAGTCAACTAACTGCTTTAACTATTTATATGTTAAAAATCTCCTGGTTTGATCACTATACCTATGAAAAGAGAGGCAAAACCCAAATGGTTAAAATGAAAATGATAGAAAATACCAAGTGTTGACAAAAATGTAGATTAATTTTAATGCTTATATACACCATTCATGAGATTTAAGTTTATGTGTTCATTTAAAAATGTTGTAGTATGTCAAAAATAGAACTGCACAGATTTAGTCAGCATTTCTACACATAAGCTATCCAAATATAAGCATGTCTGGGCTAGAGAGAGGGCAAGTTTAAGAATGTCCATGGTAGCACTGTCTTTAATATTCCTAAACTGGAACATACTATTAACATAAAATGAATAATTTATATTTTATTCATTCAATGGAACACTATACAGCAATGATAATGAGTAATTTGCAATTACTACAACTACAGCTACTCAGAATCTAGATGAAGTACATAGGATATTGAATGGGAGACACAAGACCACTCAAATTACATGCTGTATGACTTCAGTTATATAAAATTTAAAACCAGACAAAAGTAACCTATGAAGTTAAATGTCAGTAGTGGCTACTATTGAGTTAGTGAAAGGAAGAAAATAGGAATTAATGAGTGATTTTATTTCTTGACTGAATGATGACTACCTAGGTGGGCTCAGTGTATTATACTTCATCGAACTGTATATCTATAATTTGTTCTCTTTAGTTTATATATTAATATGTTATATGGTAATAAAATCTCTGCTTAGAAATTAAATTTAAATGAGCCTCATTATAATGAAACATTTGTATCACTCTAAAATTATATAAACAGTGCTATTAAAAATTTGCCAAAATATATACATGGTTATGGGTATATTAAAAATTACCCTTACAATACTCTATGGCCTAATAAAAAACTAGGTTATTTTAGAATTGTTTTCTATAGAAACAACATTTTGTAATTTAAGTCAATCATGAAATGGTTCTTTCTTCCAGTAAATAACAGAAATTTCCCATTATAATCAATTGAAGGTCATACAATCATGGGTCACTTAACGAAAAGGATATGTTCTGAGAAATGCATTGTTAGGGGACTTGGCATTGTGTGAAAATCATAGAGAGCACTTACAGAAACTGAAACATTATAGCCTATTACACACCTAGGTTATATAGTGTAAGCTATAGATTCTGGGATAGAAACCCATACAGCTTGTTACTGTACTGAATACTGAAGGAAATTCTAACACAGTGATAAGTATCTAATAATATACCTAAATATAGTAAAGGAAGAGTAATATAACATGGTATAAAAGATTTTTTTTAATACTATATTTTTTTATTTTCAGGGAGAGGGGAAGGGAGGGAGAAAGAGAGGGAGAGAAGCATCAATGGATAGTTGCCTTTCACCTGCCTCCAGCTACAGACCTGGCTGGAGACCTATTTTGCAACCTGGTTATGTGCCCTGGCTGGGAATCAAACCAGCAACCTTTGGGTTCGCAGGCCAGCGCCTATCCACTGAGCCACCAGCCAGGGCTTATAAAAGATTTTTTTAATGGTACACATGTACAGGGCACTTTTGTCAATGGAGCTTGCAGAACTGGGAGTTCTGTGAGTGAGTGGTAAGTGAATGTGAAGGATTAGAATCTTCCTGTACACAACTGTAGACTATACGCACTATCCCACAAGCCCTCTTCTTGCTTCCTTCCAATAGGGTGAGAAATAGAACCATGAATTATCAATGTTGTTCCATGAATGAAAAATGGGCTAGATTGATTGGACATATCAAGAAGAAACTATCTGTTTAAGGTGTAAATCCCCAAAATAGTGACTGTCAGGAGGGAGTGCAAGGTGGCCTGAGGATCAGTAGGACTAAGAATGCAAAATGGAGATAAATGAACACAGGGGGTCATCATTGCAATGACATTTTGGCCATTACATGTTGAAAGAGTAGTCATATTAAGGAACTTAATGGTAGTCATTAAAAAAGAGCATGTTTAACTTGAAGCAGGTGGAGAGCTGAAAACTAAATATTTTGACTTTGGAAATTTGTTTTTGGTTTTATTGACCCTATCTGGAAGAAATGCAACTTATCCCGAAGAGTCAGTGGCACTCAATACCTGTTAAGGTAGATCCTTATCAGGAGATAATTTGTACACTCAAAATTAAGATGCTATAAGTGAGAGGGCATCTATTACCCAGTCCCACAGATAATACTCCTATCAGATAAAAAGCTCCTGGAAGGAACTGAATATCCTTCCATTTCTTACAGGAAATTGGGCTCCATCAAAATCTTCAGGGACCACCATCTTACATATGGTCGGTTGTTGACAGAAATGCCATTATCCGGCTCATGATTATATTCAGATCATAGTATCTTTACAATTTTGGTTTGAATAAAACAAATTATAGGGAATTCAGCATTTCTCAAGCTTAATAGTAAACTTCAGAATAAATACCAATTAAAGATTAAATTTACATAATTAGTGTGAGAATTGATTCTTTTTATAAAAGTTTCAGGGGATCAATATTAGTTAATAAAAAATTTTAGAATATTTTACAATATGGACAGAATTAGCTGATTTATAAATATTTATTGTATGAAAAACTCAGCTGCCTTCATATGAACAGGCAAATAGTGACCCAGCAGTGCTTGACTTGAATACCTAGGTTATGCTTCCCCTGAAAGGGGAAAATATGTGTGCAGAAACAAAATCACTAGTCAATGTTTTGTGGTGAATACAAAACAACAACAACAACAAACCTCTGGGATTAGAAAACCTGGAATTTAGTCTGGGAGTTACCTACGTAACTCTCCATGTCATAACCAGCTCCTTATTAATTAGTTTGACATATATTTATTAATTACCCACTATATGTTAGGCATTCTTTCAGTCTGAGAATTTAAAATAGATGTAAGCATCACTTCCTTTTTCATAGACTTGCAGACATGAAAATAAGTGATTGACTGCATGGGCTCACAGTGAAGGGTACGCAGAAAGATCCTCAAGGATGAATGTGTGAAAACAACAGTCGGGTGAAGGTCAAAGCACAGTTGGGATTTGTTAGTTCTTCTGGATCATATGTTTCGCTGTCTTCTGACTCATGCTAAGCATTTAAAGAACAGATTACTTGAAATATTTTTAGGGAAGAACTTGAAAGAATGTCTACACCACATTCAAATATTTCTGACTTAGAAACTTGATAAGATTGGGTTTATACTTTTAAAAAATTGAATAGACTATTCTCACAAAGTTCACAAAAAAAGCAAATGATTTGCATCTCAAAACTCACTTTGAAATTACGTTATAAAATAAAAAAGCTAATTTTACAAGTGTTCAGTAAACAAATAGGGTGTCTCATACATGTTTAATAAAACCAAACCTGAGTGTGAGTGTGTCTATGTGTGGATGTGTTTAATGTTTAGTTACACTGCCTCCTGTCAACAAATTTTGATTAACAGAATCATTTGCAACATTTGTCTGTAAATTCCAAAGCAGGATAAAATTTCTATCTGAGTTAAAAATTCACATCAGAAATCAGTCCGCTGTCTTTATAAATTATAAGTCACTGGCTGTCTTTTCTGCTTTCAATCCTATCAAGAAGTACAGTATATAGTTATTCCATATCTGTCTGACCACTGTCTGTCAGCAAATGAAACTGTTAGTATAACTGGAAAGAGATGATACAACACAGTGAACATGCCCTTGAAACAAGAAATCAAGAGCCTCTTTTTCATATTCTTTATTCTTTGCCTTCTTCTCTACTTTCTTCCATTCCTTACTTCACTCTTACAATATTGAGACATACCCAGAACTTCATTTCAAGAATGGAGAATTTAGTCATGTACTATGTTTGCTTATAGCTTTTAATGTGATTGTCTATGATTCCGTAGGCAAACATAAGAACACTAAATTGCACACAAACTCTGCAGTCATATCGTCTGTGGCTACAGATGGAAAACAGCCTGCACAAACAGGAGGTATTGCTCACCAGGTGGGTTTCCAGTTTCAATATGTTTGAACAAATCTTTGGGTAACAAACACAAAGACATTAGCAACTGGGCAATGTTGAAGAGGTGTCAGGAGAAAATGTTCTCAAGTCCAATCCTAAATATTTTTCATAAAACCCAAGAATTAAATAATCTTAGTACATTGGAGCCACCTATCTATTCTAGGTACTTAGCTTATGTTCTCAGTTTCTCCTGTAGCAGTCTCTGGGCTACTCACTGCCCCTCTTCTCTCTGAGTCTGGCATTGCCTATGAGATGACCAGGAGTTCAGAGAAACAAAAACATAATCTAAATTAGCTGAATGCTCTCAACCTCTAGATAATTCTAGAGTCAAGAAAAATTACTACTTATATCTGTTCTTATATCTTGTTCACCTTTCTTTCTTATTTTTCAATCACAGTTTACATTCAATATCATTTTGTATTAGCTTCAGGTGCGCAACATAGCAGTTAGAAAATCGTATACTTTAAACAGCGCCCCCCCCCCCCATATTTCAAATACCCACCTGGCACCATGCATAGTTATTACCATATTATTGACATTATTCTCTATCCTGTACTTTACAACCCCGTGAGTCCCCTATAACTACCAATTTGTACTTCTTAATCCCTTCACCTTTTCATCCGTCTCCCAACCCTCTGCACACTGAATTCTATGATCAGCAATTTGGGAAGAGAGATTTTCCTGTGATTGTTCTCTTCTTCCCACCGTTTCCCACTTAAGTGATCACAGTAACTAACCCCTGATGCTCTTTGAAAATGACATTCTTCATTTGTGGCCTGGTACACCATGGCTCCTTCACACAAATAGCTCTGTACCTATTTCTGAGGAGTCCCTGTCCTTCCCAGCACCTCTAAAACAGAACATTCAGTAGAACATCCAGTTTCAACTTTCGCCTTCAAGACCACTTCCCTCCTTAGTGAATCATTCCTCAGGAAAGGGAAGTGTGTGTGTGTGTGTGTGTGTGTGTGTGTGTATTTGGTTGCGAGGGGTGGGGTTGGGGGGGGGGGTGGATTTTCCTTGCAGATTAAAATGCTTCTGCCTGCTGGCAAAATTAGAAAAACAGCTTCAAGGGTAAGTTGGTTTTATTTTATTTCATGCTACCAGTAGGGGACATTTTTAACATCAACCCCTTTTGGCTTCAGAAGTCACCCGCCCTGCTTATATAATCCATAGAGCACTTCACTCCGAAAATGATTTCCGATGATGACCCGGATACCAAAATTAGGAAACCGCCAAGAAATCATTTCCTTTCTTTTATGTTTTGTGTCTGTTGCCATGTCGGAGTCTTCTCATTTATCCTGGCAGAGGTTTGTCTGTTTGCCTTTAAAAGTTAAATCCACCTTCATCACACAGTGTAGAAAGAAGTGAAATTAAACTGCAGTGTGTTCCAGAGGAGAAAATCTACTTTATTCATCTCTCAGCCCTACTTTAACTCACAGTGACCTAATTACAGCCCACACCCGGAGAGGCCGAAGCGTTGGAGGAGCGCTACTGCCACCTAGTGCCCGGCGCCCTGCACTGCGCCCTGAGAGCTCCACGCTTTCCACTTTTATTTTTGAAACGTCTGGCGCACGAGTGCAAATAACCTTTTCTAGTCTCTGCATGAATACTGAGGATATGCGACACATACTGTTCTGTTTCTTTGGAGATTCAACCCGTAATGGTCTCCTAAAGAACTCTATTTAGAGAAGGTTGAATTAATGGCTCTTAAGATGAACTATAGCTTGAAAATTGCATTAAGACGGCATGACATTACAGGAAAGTTAAATTGAAAATGATAATGCAAATATTAATACCCATTAAAGCAATCTTTTTAAAATTATGTATTGAATTTAATATTGAGGGATGTTAGCACCCTCCCCACTAAATCAATTATCCTTCCATGCAGCCACTGCATGATTTAGCTAGCTGAATGATTTTTTCAGCTAGCTTATTTGTTTGCTTTTGGGAAAGGTAGTGGACATTTCAGAATGCTTCAGTCTCTTTTTCAGGCTTCATTAACGAGTTATTGATCAGTGACTTGAAAGAAAAACTTGGATGAAAAATGTAGTCAGCCTTAAATCACCAATGCTAATTAAAACCAGAGAAAAGAAGGAAAATGAAAGGCACTTACAATGCCTGAATCTCAAGGTAGCTGATCTGCTCCACCAAAGCGTTAAAGGCAGCAGCCAGGAGCTCAGGCGGCGTTCTTGCCTGGATCACATCAGGGAAAGGGCCCTGCACCAAAGTCCCTGTGGGCAGAAAACAAAGAAATAGGCTGTGTATCTAGTGGGTAATCAATTCCAGAATCATTAGGGTAAATGATGGTCAGGGTCACATTTACACTCCCTTCAACAAAGCAGTCAAAGTGGTGTGATAATTTTCAGTGTTGAGTGTATTGGGATGCTCTTCAATCTCATGACTCCAGAGTACTTGTGATACTGTATCTAAAAAGAAAATTAGGAAAGAATGCTCACAGTTATTCATAAGGACTGTTAAGTACCTACTGCTTGTATGATCTTATTTAGAGCTATAGTAATTATTAAAAAGTACATTATTTATGGCTTAACTAGACCTGTTTTATGAAAATAAGAGCTAAAATTGATATGGGCATTTATTTATCAAATGTTTATTAAACAGTGAACTATGAGCAGGTCCCTGTAACAGACAAAGGTTTATACTTTATAAGCAAAAATCAATATGGCCAGGCTATCATGGAGGTTAATTTGATTTTTTTCTCTATGATCTGCACCCTGTAGACTAAAGTAAGAAATTATGTAAAGCGTATTGAACAGTATTTAAAATTAACCTTGTAGTGTGTTTTCAATTCTGCTGCCTTGAGCCAACTTTATTTTTTGCCTAGATTATTTCTATGGCATCCTGGCAGGTATGTCTATGTTCAGTTTTTCTTTGTGATCCTCCAAAAACTTTGAAATCCTTACCCCCACCCCCGAGTGAAGGCATTGAGGGGTGAGAGCTTTGGGAGGTGACTAGCTAATGATGGCGGGGTGCTCAGGAACTGGAGAAGTGCACTATGAAGAAGACCCAAAAGAGCTCTCTCACCCTCTTTTTGCCATGTGGGGGTGCTATGCAGCCTGGACAGTCTGAAACTTAGAAAAGGTGCCCCCAAAGAACCTAACCATGCTGACTGACACTCTCATTTTGGACTTCCGGAATCTAGAACTATAAAATTCCTGTCCAGTCTCTGGTACTTTGTGATAGCAGCCCGCACAGATTAAGATGGCGTCTTCACAATTTGG
This sequence comes from Noctilio leporinus, assembly GCA_004026585.1. NCBI lineage: Eukaryota > Metazoa > Chordata > Mammalia > Chiroptera > Noctilionidae > Noctilio > Noctilio leporinus. Next base: position 287,268 of record PVIW01000886.1, on the reverse strand, counting down.
TTTATGGGCAAATTGTAGAGATACCTATAGAAGTGCATCCCGAATACAGGGAATGACCAGTGTGGACCCTGAGATTTGGACCTTGGCTAGAGTGAGCTATAGGGGGTTAGGATGCAGGTGAGCAGGAAGAGATGGAGAAGGAGGGAAAGTAGTGTAAGTTGAAGCAAGGGAATTCACAGGCATTGTACCATGAAAGGTCTTACTGACTTTTATGAAAATACTGGCATATACTCTTAGGTAATTTGAGTGCCTTTGGAAGATCTTGAGCAGAGGCCGGGCGTGTGGGACATTGTCCTGATCAAACAAGACCACTGGCGTTGCTGTGTTGAGAATCCACTTTTTATAGACAAACATGGGAGGCTCCTGGAGAAATACAGGTAAAATATAATAATGGCTTGGGCTGAGGTGGCAGCAAGAGAAAAAGTTAGATTCCAGATATACTTGATGATCCATCAGTATTTCTTGAAGAGTTGTATAACATTTGGAATGTAGGAAAAAATGAAAAGTTAAAAGAATATTTGATATTAAAACTGAAAAGGAAGGAGTTGCTATTAACAGTAAAAAAGATTCAAGGTTTTGGGAAGAGATTCAGACATTGAGTTATCTATTTGAAGTGCAAATGGAGATTAGTTGGCAGTTACAGATCTGTATCTGTAAATTAGGGTGAGAGAGCAGGAGATACATTTGGACTTTACAGAATACAAATGGTATTTCAAGCCTTGAGACTGTATGAGGTTGCCAAGAGAGAATACAGACAGCAAGGAGCAGAGTTTTAAAGACATTCTTCATTCTGGAGTATTTCATCATTAATAAACAAAGAAAAGGGGAAACATGCAAAGGAGATTAAAAGGTGTGACCACTGAGATATCCAGAAAAACAAGGTTTTTTGTTTGTTTGTTTTCTGGAAGTCCAGCAAAAAGTTCTTACAAAAGGGAGGAGCCACCAAAATGTCACTGCTGCTTATAAATCAAGGTGAATGTTGAGAATGACCACTGGATTTATCAACTTGCATATCATTAATGACCTTGACATGACCATTATTGGTAGAGGATAGGAAAAATAGCATGAGTGGAGGAGATTTAAGAGAGAGTAGCAAGAAAGAAAGTGAAGTAAATACATAGTATAAACATATATACCAGTGTATTCAGTATTATTTGTGCTGATATAATTGCAGCATTTAACAAATCAGTCATGATTACTATGAACCTCAATCCAAAGCAAAAGCAATTCTTAAGCCTCTTCAGAATTAAGCCCACAATCAATTTATAGAATCTGAAAAGATGCAAAAATAGATATCTAGGAAAATACTCATAGAGGTGTTGCTATTGTTAGTATGTATTCTTTATGTTGTTCCACCGAAAAGTTAGATATAGCTGAGTTATAGATTTTCACAAGTGACCTTTTGCACAGGAATTACCACTGAATGGTCCATATTTACAAAATTGTCTCATAAATTACAAGGTAATTACTATTAAAGTGAGAAAAACTATGCAATGTAAATATTCCTTTTAAAAAGAAGGGAATGAATTCAAAAAATACATTAAAATGTCTTAGTTTTCTTTCCCTGATAAATTGATAGAGATTTAATAAAATTTACTGTTAAAAGACAACATGAGTAAAACAAATAAATTTAAACCATGATTTACCATTTATGTGGACCACTGTTCTTAAGAAGTCCCTTGTCATCACTGTCTGAAGTACTTAACAGATTAGAACACAACTCCTAACTAAGTAGAGAAAAATATTATGAATAAAAAACAAATATGCAACTTTATAGCAATTCACAAAATATACACAAATAATAAAAATACAAATGTTGATGGGTTTAAGGTATTGAGACAAAAACAAAAGTCAAAATTAATCCATACGCTGGTTGGTGGCAGGGTGGATAAGGTGCCAACCTTTGAACCCAAAGTCACTGGTTCAATTTCCCAGCCAGGGCACATAACTAGGTTGCAAGCCAGGTCTCCAGCCAGGTCTGTAGCTGGAGGCAGGTGAAAGGCAACCATACATAGATGTCTCTCTCCCTCTCTGCCTTTCTCCCTTCCCCTCTCTCTAAAAATAATAAATAAAATCTTTTAAAAAAGAAAAATCTCAAATGTTTTTTAAAAATTAGCAAAATCACAGGGGGCCAACTTAATGAAAAGCAGGCCTATTAATACTTGGATCTGGTCCCGCAGAGAATTGTGTTATGGAAGAGCCCTTTATGTAGTTCAAATAACTTTACCTAGAAACAGATTATCTCATTATCTTATAACCAAATATCATGTAGATTTGACCAGATATTTTATAGTCTTACTTGAAATGAATTCTGTTTTAGATCATGGATCTGAGTCTAGCAGAGGGAGATAAAGATTTCACGAGTCCCTTAATCTTTAAAAGCAAAAAATTGGCTCTGGCTGGTAGCACTGTGGTAGCCTGAGAACCCAAAGGTATCTGGTTCGATTCCCAGCCAGGGCACATAACCAGATTGCAAGCCAGGTCTCCAGCCAGATCCGTAGCTGGACTCAGGTGAAAGGCAGCCATACACTGATGTCTCTCTCCCCCTCTGCATCTCTCCCTTCCTCTCTCTCTGGAAATAATAAATAAAATCTTTAAAAAAAAAAAGCAAAATAATTTTCCACTAAAGAAGGCAGTGCATTTGAGAACACGGCATTCCTGGTCTTTGGACTGTAAATACAAAATCCTCCTTTTATTTAGTTAAAATCAATTTTAAACATTAGCACTGTCTTAGCAGGATGGATTAAAGCACAAACAGACATACACATACACACATAAACACTGAAAAAAGAAATGAAACAGAACATTTGTTTAGTATTAAAAATTTATCAGTATATTTGAAGGAGTAAAATATACTCATAAGTTGTATTAAATATTTAATGCGTAAGACTTTACAACCAAATACATTCATTAAAAAGTAATCTTAAATTGATGTGTTTTTTTTTTTCTTCATAAATATGCTAGGTTTAATTATCCCAATCTAAATAGTATTGAATGTAGTGGACATTAAATCTACTATAATGTTATTTTTATGTTATATTACCTTCATTGCTATCAAATTAATTAAAATATGCATTGGCAAGGACCAAAATGACTTAATTGTTTAAAGCAAGCTTTCTTTGTCATTGCCAAACCTAAAAATTAAATACCCCTAATGGCCCTTTGTTTAATGTTTCCCATAAAATTATTCCATGGAACTAATTTAGGAAAACCATAATTTGTACCATTTTATTGTTTTTAATCCAATAAACAGAAAATTAAAACCAGCCATTTCAGAAAATACTGTTTTTAAATGGACAAAGAATAAAGCTCTAAAGGGATATTGAAGGAAATCCTGTTGTCCACAATCCTATTTAGACTCCATATATTAATGACAAACTTTCCTTGAACTACTATATTTGCATTCATTTGTCTTCTTCTTGATTTGCTTTTAATTACAAACACATAAATAAAATAGGTGAGACTTGTGCTCCTTGCAGGTGAGGCTCCGACAGATTTCTTCACTTGTGCATTCCTTGTTTAGAGCTGACCTCCTAGAATTTAGTGAGCAATAAATACATATTTATTTAATGTGTGTATGTTTGGATCAATGGTTTGAAAATGCATGAATGAAATATCACATCCTCTGTCATTTTAAAGATGAGGTCATTCAGCCTTAGAGATGTTCGTGATCGGTTTGAACAATTATTAGCAGAAACACTGAAGAGCCTGTTGCCAAACTGAGGATTCTCCAGTATGACATTCTCCTCAGTGTCAGGGGGAAAGGCTACATAAGCAACTGTGGGAAGTGACCACTGCTACAGGACAACACAGTTGTAAGAAGTATCCTAACATCCACTTAGGTCTTGGCTAAAATAAACTGAGATGGGTAGATCATGAACGAAATGATTGTGAGCTGGATTAGTACGGTAGATAAAGATACCAGAAAGAAAAATAGTATTTTCGATACCTTGTAAGATAAGTTTATAAAACCTGGAGACTAAGTGGATAAATAAGATCAGAGTGCTGGGAAATTTAAAACAACAACAATAAAAAAGATTTGTCTGGGAGCTCTAAAGAGGGATGTCTTTATTTTGATTAGCAAAAACATAGGTGACACACTGAGTGTAACAGGATGATTCCAAGTTTCAAAACACTATGTTGTGAAGAGACAGAAGAGAAAATAAGTGGCTTGTGGAAATTAATTAAGAATAAAATTTTTAATGGTAAGTTTGATAATTCAGCATTGAATCTTTATCCACATTGGAGAAATGAAAGTATGAGTTTCTTCCTATTCCTCAAGGATATCAAGATCCAGATCCTTGACATTTTACATTGCAATATCTTTAAAATGTTCTTGTATGTATCTCTTTAGCTGATTTTGTTTCCTTATTCAATTATCAACTGAAATATCACCTCAAGGCTTTTGCTAATGTTAGTATTATTAAATACAAAGCAACACTTCATTTTAGATATATATATATATAAAATCTTCATTATATATATACACACATTATATATATATATATATAATATATTTCATTTAATGTGCTCAAAGCCCTATGAACTAGGTCCTATCCTAATTATTTTACTTAGAGAAAATGGAGACAAAATATATAAAATTGATATACTTTGTAATAATAGCTAAAAAGTGGCCAGCTTAGTAAGTGAAGACAAATAAGATTTGAATCAGTTTGTGTCTAAATTTATGCACTCAATGGTCAACCAATGCTGCCTAAGTACTTGTCAATAAAAATTGACAATATCTTTGAATGCATAACACTCTGAAATCATTGTATTCATTTCTTTACTAATACATTTTCTGCAATTCCCAGGGATTCTGTGTCCATAAAGATAAAATGCCAAAGGCCTGTACTTTCACTCTAAGTATGGAATGAAATAAACATGAATCTTAGCTTTGCTGGTTTGAACTAAGAGCTGACTCATGCATAAACTGGCACCAGAAGAAGGGTATTGCCATTATAAACACCTAACTTAATCTAGCATTGCTTTTGCAATAAGCAGCAGACTCTGAAGAGACGGAAGAGGATGGGAACATGAGAAGAAACTGTTTTAAGAGGATTAGAAACTTGAGATATTTATTTTGTAGTGAAGACATATTTGGTAAAACTCTCTACTTAGAAGATTAAAAATGTATCTACTGAATTTTGGCAATTGCATAAATAGAGCTGCAAAGGAAATAGAACGTTGACAGCTTGGACTTTACTCTTTTCACTACAAAAATATAAACTAAAAGTAATTGGTGAGCTCAAAAATAAATTGGTAAACAGAGTTTTGAAGTCATGTACAATCCACAACTTACCAGATTGGAAAATACCAGTTTTTTTCATCTCTACACCTGCAACCAACAAAGTATTTTCTTTTATTTATTTGTCTATAATTCCATTTTATTAATTATGCTAGTACAGTTGTCCTGATTTTACCCCTTTGCTCCTTCCACATAACCCCCCCCCTCCACTTCCTCAGGCAATCTCCCTACCACTATAATTAACCTGGGGATATATGGCTAACTGGAAACTAACACTACATACCCACATATATCTAAGGAACTGACACATGACGTAATCAAATGTAAAACATTCTGCATAAAAAAAAAAAAAAAAAGTAGGTAAGAGCTGTATTCTGAAAATTGTAAGGCACTGGAGAAAGAAACTGAAGATACAAATAAGGGGAAGCTTATACCATATTCGTGAATAGGAAGAATTAACATCATCAAAATATCCATATTACCCAGAGCAATCTGTAAATTCAGTGCAATTCTTATTAAGGTGCCAATAGCTTACTTTACAAACCTAGAACAAATATTCCATATATATGGACCCACAAAAGAACCTGAATAACAACAACAATCTTCAGAGAGAAAAACACACACAAAGTTGGAGAAATTACGTTACCTGTAATCAAACTATAGTACAAGGCCATAGTAATCAAAGCAGCATGCTATTGCATAAAACAGATATATAGGACAATGGAACAGAATAAAGACCCCAGAAATAAACTCAAACCTTTATAAGCAATTAATATTTGACAAAGGAGGGGAAAAAATGCAATAGGGTAAAGATGGACTATTTAAGAAATTGTGTTGGATAATTAGAACAAGTAAAAAGAGAAAAAAAACTAGACTATCTTCTTACACCACACATAAGAAAAACTCAAAATAAAGACTTAAATGTTATACTCAAAACCATAAACATTTTAGAAGAAAATGTAAGCAGTAAAATCTGAGGCATTTCTTTAGCAATATTATATCCTCAGGCAAAGGAAACAGAAGAAACAATAAACAAATGGGACTACATTTAACTAAAAAGATTTGTACAGCAAATGAAACCACCCACAAAATGAAAAGACAACCCAATGAACGGGATGACATATTTACAAATTATTCATCCAATAAAGGGTTAACAGAAAATTTATGAAGAACTTACAAAACTCAATACCAAAAAACACAAACAATCAAATTAAAAAATGGGCAAGGGACCTGAATAGACACTTCTCCAGAGGACATATAGGTGATCAATAGACATATGAACATCCTCAACTAATCATCTGAGAAATACAAATTAAAATCACAATAAGCAACCACCTCACACCTGTCAGAATGGCCATCATCAATAAATCAACAAACAGCAAACATTGGCAAAGATGTAAAGAAAAGCATGGTTGATGGTAATGCAAACCAGTGCAGCCACTGGGAAAAGCAATATAGAGTTACCTGAAAAAAAAAAAAAAGGATCTGTCTTATGACCCAGCAATTCTACTTCTTAGAATTTATCCAAAGAAACTTGAAACATTAATTCAAACGAATATTTGCACCTCAATGTTCATTGCAGCTTTATTTACAATAGCCATAATTTGGAAGCAGCTCAAGTGTCCCTCAATGGATGAATGAATCAAAAAGCTGTGGCACATTTACACAATGGAAGACTACTGGGCTGTAAAAAGAAGGGAAATCTTACCCTATGTGACAGCATGGATGGACCTGGAGAACATATAGCTAAGTGAAATAAGCCAGTCAGAGAAAGACAAGTACCATATGATTTCACTCATATGTGGAATCTAAGGAACAAAATGAACTAATAAGCAAAACCGTGACAGATTCATAGATAGAGAGCAGGATGAAAGCTGTTGGTGGGGTGGCAGGTCCAGGAGGCAGGGTCAGGGATTGAGCAAAAAAGAAATAAGAATTCATGGGCCCCAGCAACAGTGTAGTTCTGTGAGGGAGAGGGGTCAGTGGAGGTGGAGGAAGGCAAAAGGGGACAAGGAGTGATGGAGATTTGACTTGGCTGGTGAACACACAACGGAGTGCACTGATGATGAGTTGTAGAATTGTGCACCTGAAACCTGTATAATTTTGTTAACCAGTGTCACCCCAATAAATTCAAGTGAAAGGAAAAAGTGTACCATAGTAACTATTTTAAAGTGTACAGTTCAGGGGCATTAAGTATATTCTAACTATTATGCTATCGTCAACCTCATCCATTTAAAAATAAGTAGACATAAGAAATATGCAAGTTAGCAAACTGTAGAATAAAGGGGGAAGTATCAATTATTTCATATGTAAGAAGTACCTAAAAATTCATAAAAGGTGAGTAAACATCTTCATTTTAAATTGAACAATATGAATACATTTGTAATAGAAATACAAATTGCAAAGAAATATATGAAGACACTCTTAACCTTATAAGTATTAGTAAAATGCAAATTTAAATTACTGGTACATTTTATACTCTTTGTCAATAAATGAATGTTTAAAAAATTAGGTCATATTTTGGTATCAGAAATAAGTACCTAGTATCTGCTACTAAGTATGTATATAAAGACAGTAATTTCTAAGCACTCTGATATTACCACAAAAGTGAGTATGGCTTAACCATCTTAAGATCTTAAATAAATATATTAAAGGAAATTGTCAATAATAGATCAAAAGTATATTAAAATATTAATAGGTGTTACTCATAATAACATAATTTAGAAAAATTATAATAAAGGATATTGTATAAGTGATCATCTTTAAATATTAGTTTAGTATAATACATACTTGTCATGACAAATATTTTTGAAATATATTTTTGGAACATTTTCAAATGACTTTTAAGTAATACAACATGGGACTTTCAAAGATGAAAGAAATGGTAGAGCTGGGCTTTTGCAACATATATATAGTAGGAACAGATATAAACACTGAAATCAAGACAGAGACAGAGATAAAGATGACAGTTAAAGATATACATGGGACTACTGATAGAGGAAAAAAATGAGAACCTTTACAAAAATGTTAATGGAATCATAATAAGCTTAGGTGGAATTTTTATAATCAACTTTATTGAGTTACAATTTACAGAAAACGAAGTTTACTCATTTTAAGTGAAGGCAGATGAATTTCTCCAGAGACATAGACCCATGTAAACATCCTCACCTTCACCAAAATCCCTGCCTCATCCTTTAGTTATTTTACTGAATGTGTAGTGAAACACCATTTTTTAATCAGTTTTATTGATGTGTAATTTATAATTATTTATATAATTATTTATAGCATATATAGTAATTATATATAGTAATATATAATTATTTATAGCATAATGTAATTTGATCAAAGTTGGGTTTATGCACTATAAATTATTGTTATTTCCTTTGTTATCAATAGCATTTTATGTTAGAAACCTTTAAAACCCTGAAAATATTGTTCCTCATGAAGTTCTGACACATCATGTTTGGTGTCATTGCCTTATGTTTATTTGTTTGGGCTATGTTTTATTAACATGATGGTTGTCCAATGTTGATTTTCTAACTTCACTCTATATAGTACATTTAATAACTTGTATTCCACTCTAATGTATTATCTATCATGCATTGGTATAGACTACAGACAGAAAGAGAGAGAGAGACTCTTGTTACTTTCCACAATTATATTGTTTTAAGTTGGACTTTTAATTAATAGAAATTTACACCATTTAATTTACAGAATTTGAAAACCATACAACACTAATTCTGAGATATCAATAAAATAAAGACTATAAAAAGTTGAAAGTATTCTTTCCTTTTAAATGGTCATCTTAGGCCTGGCTGATGGCACAGTGAATAAGGCACTGGCTTGCAAACCTGAAGGTTGCTGGTTCAATTCCCCAGACAGGGCACATAACCAGGTTGCAAGCCAGGTCTCTAGCCAGGTCTGTAGCTGGAGGTAGGTGAAAGGCAACCATACATTGATGTCTCTCTCTCTCTCTGCCTCTCTCCCTTCCCCTGTCTCTAAAGATAATAAAATCTTTAAAATAAATAAATAAGTGTTTATCTAATGCTTCCAAAATAACCTTTCTATAAATTTTCAATTTTTTTCTTTGTTAGTGAAAAAGAGATGGTTATACTTTGAATTGTGAAAAACATTTTCTCTTCAAGTTTTATATTTCTTAAAATTCCAATAAAATTAAATGTGAAATTCACAGTTATGTCTTGTTGAGTCAGTTCAGTTTTATCTCTTTAATAATGAATGATGATGGGCTAACATAGCAATGGCTCATGGCAGAATAAGAAACTGAGAAAAATAAAAAATTAATTTCTAAAAAAAGCCCTAATGTGCAAGAGATCAGGTAATATATTCATTTATAAAGTATAGATTATAATATTGCCTATTTTATAGGATTGTTATGAAGATTAAATGAAGCAATTAAAAAGGGAAACAGCAATAAAGGGTATAGAACAATAGCTGATATATACTGAGTCAGTTAAAAGCTATACTTATTATTAGATGGTATTGCTATATCACTAATACTAAATATTCCTAATTTAAATAGACTGGTAACAGGATAAATGGGCATTAGGCATACTGAAAAATCTTGATTTTTAAAATCCACAATAGTGTACCTGAATTTTGGCTGTATTACTTAATGATTATTTGCTTACTACGTGAACTTAGATGAAATTAACTATTATACAGTGTCCAGTGCCTTTACCCATGAAATGGCAATGATGATTTTTATTATAATTCTTTATAATTTTATGAAGAAATTTTTAATTCACTTACTGAATAAAATTTATAATATATTCCATAATCAAAAAAATGTAACACACCCATATGCATTTGTAGATTTAGCAAATATTAACTTCTGGACCAATCTGCTTAAGACATTTTTTTATAGAAGAAATATTATAAACATTAACCATCCAGTGCTTTCCCATAAAGAGCTAAGCACTACTCTGAAATTAACATATATCCTTTTTATTGCCATTCTATTGGCACTATCCATTTACTACACAAAAGGTGTCAATTTGCAACTTTTAAAGATGCATAAATGACCTTATTTTATATATGGATAATTTGCCAATTTGTTATATTAATAAATCAATAAATTAATATACCACATAAACAAAATAAAGGACAAAAACCACATGATCCTATCAAGAGATGCCAAAAAAGACTTTGATAAAATCCAGCTCCCATTTATGATAAAAAACACTCAGCAAAGTGGGAATAGAGGGAGCATATCTCAATATAAGAAAGACTATATAAGAGAAAGTAGCTGCCAACATCATACTCAATGGGCAAAAATGAAAAGGTTTTCCCTAAAATCAGGAACAAGACAAGTATGCACACTTTCACCACTCATATTCAAAATAGTACTGGAAGTTCTAGCTATAGCAATCAGGTAAGAAAAAGAGGTAAAAGAAGGAAAGAAAACTACCATAATTTGCAGATGACATGATAGTGTAGATAGAAAAATCTATAGGCTCCACACAAAAAATAACTGCTTGAGCTAAAAAATTATTTTGGAAAAGTAGCAGGATACAAAGTTAATATTTAGAAATTGATGTCACTTTTGTACACCAACAATGAACTATCAGAAAGAGAAATAGGAAAAAATCCTAATTTGTATAGCAACAAGAAAAATTAAGTACCTAGGAATAAATTTAACCAAGGGTGTAAAAGACTTGTACTTGGAAAACTAGAGAACATAGAAGAAAGAAGTTGAGGAAGATACAAATAAATGGAAGCATATACCATATTCATAGATTGGAAGAACTAACATCATTAAAATATCCATACTACCCAAAACAATCTATAGATTTAATGTAATACCTATTAAAATACCAATGACATGATTTACTGATCTAGAACAAATATTCCAAAAATTTGTATGGAACCAAAAAAGATCCCAATTAGCCTCAGCAATCCCGAGAAAGAATAATACTGGAGGAATCATAATACCTGATATCAAACTATGCTACAAGGCATAATAATCAAAACAGCCTGATACTGGCATAAACATATAGGTCAATGGAAGAGAATAGAGAGCCCAGAAATAAACCCATGTCTCTATGGTCAATTAATATTTGACAAAGGGGACATGAACATACTATGGACTAAAAATAGTCTTTTGATTAAAGAATGTTGAGAGAACAGGACTGGTACATGTGAAATAATGACACTCGACCATCACCTTACACCATACACCAGAATAAACTCAAAATGGATAAAAGACAAATCTAAGTCATGATACCATAAAAGTCCTAGCAGGAAACATAGGCAATAAAATTTCAGATATCCCACACAGCAATATTTTTGCTAATACATCTCCTAGAGCAGGTGCCCCCAACCTCCCATCTCCCAGTTCATGGACACCACTCATGCTACTGTCAGACCTCTGCCTCCTGTCTCCTCCCAACCTGGTCTGTAGAAAAATTGTCTTCCACAAAACCGGTCCCTCATGTCAAAAAGATTGGGGGTTGCCATACCAGGGCAAGGGGAAAAAAGGAGAAAAGGTACACAAATGGGACTACATCAAATTAAAAAGCTTCAGCATAGCTAAAGAAAACCTCATCAAAATGAAAAGGGAACCAACCCTTTACTAAGGCAGCTACAAGCCTGAGGAGTGATTACCCCCATGACTTGTCCAGCTAACAACTTACGAACAAATCTTTCTGTGTGGTTACTTTAAGTCACTGAGATTGAGAAACCCGCCAAGCAGGCTCCTGAGCTTCTCAGGTTTGCTGCATAGCCCTCTTTTCCTTCACAATTGGGGGAAAAAAAAAATGGATAAGGTATAGTATATGCAATGAAATACTACTCACCATACAAAAGGATAAAACATTGCCATTTTGACATGTAAGGACCTTGACATTATGCTAATTGAAATAAGTCATATGGAAAAGGACAAGAACCATATGATTTCACTCTTGTGGGATAGAAAACTAAAAGCAATAAACAAAATAAGAAGTAAAACTTTCTATTTTAACATTAATTTATGAGTTATGAATTGCTGTGTATCTTGGGTAATAGAATAGAAAGTTGGATATTTGGATCACATATCTTGATGTGACTTGTTTAGAAATTAATTACCTTATTTTGGATCCTTACACCCCTCCCACATAACTGGACCCTAAAATTCTCCTCTAGAAGTTGTAGAAAGACTATCCTTTTCTTAATACCTTCAGTGTGTTTTAAGTGGAGTTTACTTAGTAATTTTAATTAGGGGTGTTCCTAATTATAAGGCTTTTAGTTTCAGTTCTAAAGGGATAAGACTACATGAATATTTATTTAAAACAGTCTTTTTCTGGTAAGGTAATTCTAATTTTATTATCATGGCTATTTCCTAGTGAAGTCACCAGTTTTTCATTTTCACTTGGAGTTCACACTTCAATCCAGTATCTAGGGTGTCCTTCTTTTCTCTTGAGCTCAACTCTGTTTTTAAAATGGTGATTCTCTTTTACCCAACATTTATGTGTATTTCAAGCCAAAAGGGAATATTAAAATATGTTCAACATTGGTGAAGGGAAGGGACTTGAGCACACCAAGACCTTCCCAGCTTTGTAACATCGTAACACTAAATATTCACCTGACTTTGTTGACCATGTCAGGAGGTATGACTTTTCAAAAATAAGTTCCTAGTAGTATTCTCAGTTTATTCCACTTTTTCATTATATATGTTTGTTGTAAGTAGATAATGCACCATGCACATTTCTCTCTATTAACAAACTTTTCAGCATTGGAATCCATGTTTTCAAACAACTTAAGGAGCTTGTAGAGGTTTTAAGAAGCTTCTGCTCACCCTTCACTATGACTTTCCTTGAAGTTTTTCTTTTCTTCTTCTGCGGTTTCCTTTTCTCTTGCATTTCATCCAGGTATATGTCCCTGTTTCAGTTCCAACAATTGCTTATTATTCATTTCCTCAAAAAGCATCTCTGGGAGCTCCTCGATGTCATAATCATCCACACTCAGGTTCAAGTTATTTGCCATCCCAACCATAGCCTTATGGGTTTATGTAACCTCCTCATCCTTGACTAACTGTTTGAGGTTATGTGCAAACATTTTGTCTCTTTTTCCAATGCCATTTGTACATGTCTTGGTGACATCACCCAAGCCCAAGCAAGGTTTTTTGATGAAGTCATAAATGTTTTAATGCTTTCAGAATTGCACCAATGTCTCCTCTTTGTCTTCCTCAGTTGCAGCAAGAGCCTAAGCAAAGGTCTTCCTCTGGTGGCAGGCCTTGAAAGCTGCTATCATTCTGTAATCCACTGTTTAAATCAAAGCTATGTTTTCTAGAAGAAGAAACCACATTTTGATCTAAGATATAGAGCACCAATGAAGAAGGGCATTCAATTGCAGGATGAATGATAAACAAAATTTTGAAAAATATGTGATTCTCCAAGCAGTGATTCTTTATTTTGTTGGCATAGCAATTCAGGAGCGCATTTTGGAAGAGGGCCTGAGTAACCCATGACTCCTTATTGCTCCTGTAGAACACTAGCAGTGTGATGTGCTTGAAGGCCCTGAGGTTCTCACCATGCCAGATCTGAAAGGGTTTCAATTTGTAGCCTGTAATGTAATCCCCAAGCCAAGCTGTTATCCCATCCTCAAAAACCCTGATACCAGGTATTGACTTGGCCTCATATGGATGAAAGTTCTTGCAGGCATCCATTTTCCAGAACAGAGAGCTTTCAAGAACATTGAATACTTGCTCAGACAAGTAATTTTCCTCTACAATTACCTGACTTAGCTCTCCAAACATTCTTCAGCTGCTTTCACATCAGCACTTGCTTTCCTACTATGTGATGACCAATGATTCGTGAGTGGTTTAAGCCACCCAGAGGTGGTATTAAATTTAACATTGTAGACAGGTCCAGCCCTTTCTTTCAACATCACAAACACACTTTTTGCTTTGACCATGACTGTTATGGTGCTGAGGGATACTCTTTCGTATCTAGCCTTCAATCTAGATCACTAGAAGTTTCTCCATGACTCAAAATTTTGTTAGACTCATTGACCTCAATGAAGTAGTGTCTTTTTACAAAAGATTTTATTTCCAGAGAGAGGAAGGAAGGGAGAAAGGCAGGGAGAGAAACATCAATGGGCAAGAGAACAATCAATCTGTTGCCTTTTGCACACCCCCAACTGGGCACCTGAACTGCAACCCAGTCATGTGCCTTAAAAGGGAATCCAACCAGCAACCTTTCATTTCACTGGCTGGTGCTCAATCCACTAAACCACACCAGCAGGGGATAAAGCAGTTTCTTGAACAACTCCCTTCACTTTGTTTTTGTTCTTCAAGATCATTCCTATGGTGGAATGAGGCATGTCTTACCAATAAGCAATAACGATCACTTATTTTATACTTCCAAGTCCTTGATCACTTCTAATTTCATTTCCAGGTCAATCACTCAAGGTAACCTCTTACTGGCAGATTAGCAATGGATATTTTATGTTTAGGATCCATACTATCCAAAACAACATGAGATTAAATCAAGCACAAGAGAAAAATAATGCAATCAAGAGATTTCATAAACATGAGATTTATGAGGCTATTGCTGGCATAATGTGGCATACATTTTACAACACTTTTTAAAAATCTATAGAAACAGTATATATACTCTAGTGTAATGATGAAAGTGAAGTATTACAGTAAATACATAAAACATAATTGTTTATAATCATTATCAAGTATTATGTATGATACATAATTCCATGTGCTATAGTTTTGTGTTACTAGAAATGCAGTAGGTTTTTCACCAGCAACACTATAAACACATGAGTAATGTATTGCAATATGCAATATGATGTTTTGATAGCTATGATGTTACTAGGTGATAGAAAATTTTCAGCTCTATTATTATTTTCTGGAGCTACTGTTTTATATAAGGTCTCTCATTGACCAAACCATCATAGTGCAGTGTATGATGGTATAGGGACCTTAATATTTGTAATAATTCATGAGAATTCTTAGAATTTAGTTCACTCTGTTTCTATCACCTCCAAATTATACTGTTACATCACCCTCACTCTCTAAGAATTAAAAAAAAAAGGGTGTTATTACTAAGAGGCAAAAATTTTACATTGGTTTATTACACTTAAGGAATTGTAGGTATGTGCATGTTCTTTGTGTGAATAACAGCAATTTAATGAGTACAAAAATACATGTTTGGAACAACTGGGCTATTTTGGTATAGGCTTCAGCATATTAGATAAATGAAGCACCAATGTTACATTCCTTCAATAATGTGATTTATGGTTCTGTAATAAAATACATTTAATAAGGATACATGCTGAAGGTTGATAAAACTAATGTGTCATGTTATCTACAATTTACTTTTAAATGAGTGTGTGGGCATTTGTATACCTGTATGCTTGCTTGTGTGTTTAAAGGTAGGGGTGTGTGTGTGTGTGTGTGTGTGTGTGAAGAGAGAAGAAGAGAAGGGAAATGACAATTGTTAACAATCAATGGATATAGGTAAAGAGTATATGGATGCTCTTTTTCACTCAGATGAATTTTACATCTCAAAGTGGACATACTATTGAGTTTCCCAAATCTCCATAAATAATTAGATCTTTCACTTACTTATCAAGTTCAGAATCATCTCTTTCTCTTTCCACACACATATTTAATCTACAATTATGTTTATTTTAGCTCTTGAGTATTGTCAAACATATCTGCTTCTCTCCAAACCTATACCAACTTCATACAAGCATCTTTGAAATCCCACATATGATAATCAATTTTCCACATAAAAGCCAGAATAATCTTGTCAAAATATCAAATACGATGATGTCACCACCCCTTAAATGCTTTCTGTGTCTTCCTGTTGCCCTCAGTACAAATCTCAAACAGCACATTTCAAGTACTCTACTCTTAACTTTACCTTTGGGTTTCAGCTAAATGTTGGCTCTTGGATGTTGCTTAAGCTCTTTATTTTGACTGAAATTATTTTCTGCCACCTTCATCTGCAAGTTCTTATACTTCCCTCAGGTCTCAAATGAGAGATCATTTCCTTCAAAAATCTTTTATGGACCCCAAGACTGTACCACATAGTCCTACCTTCCCTCCCACAAGATTCTGCACACACTCATTGCCCAAAGTTTTAATTGCCAGCTATGCTTTATATCCTTTAGCAGATACTATGTTTCCTAATTTTGTATATCAGCATCTGGCAGAGTGCCTAAATCATGGCATACACTCAATATATAATTGTCTAATGACTATGGTGTGGGCTATATAGTGACAACAACTTGTAATTAAGTATTTATTATTTCAATCACAATGGTATACTAGAACCACATGAAGCTGCTACATGAACAGCGGAAAGAAGTATTCATTAATCTTCAATAAAAAGAAAAATATAGTTTAGTCTATCTAGATGGATCTCAGATAGAACTTTGATTTCTTTACCATTGGAAAAGAGTCTCACTGGGTGAGAAATAACAATAAAAATGTGAAAATAATCTATAGGTACAGAACTGATAAAAACAGAAAGCATATCTGTGGTTGCCTAGGCTGGGGTGGAGGAAGAGTGAAACTGAGATGGGCCCAAGGGTC
This sequence comes from Noctilio leporinus, assembly GCA_004026585.1. Lineage (NCBI taxonomy): Eukaryota > Metazoa > Chordata > Mammalia > Chiroptera > Noctilionidae > Noctilio > Noctilio leporinus. The sequence goes on along the minus strand of PVIW01000886.1, from coordinate 270,469 downwards.
AATAAAAATGTTCTAATTCTTGATTATGTAAGCCCCTGCATAGGTATATAAATTTGTCAGAACTCATCAAAATATATACTTAAAAGTGGTGCATTATACCCCAATTAAGTTGATTTTTAAATGCCTCAGTAATTTAAACAGCTTCTCAATAACATTTCCAGTGGAGTAAGTATTCAACCATTTTGTTATTGGAGGAAAATGCAATGAGGTAATATTTAAAATTTTAAAATAGTAGTGATAATGCTGAACTCAGTTTAAAGAGGTTTTTTTTTTTTTTTTTTTTTTTTTAAATTTTATTGTTGTTGTATTACATCCATCCCCTTTTTGCTCCCCTCTGTCCCCCTTAAAGAGCTTTTTAATGGTAGTTTGTGCATGAAAAGAAATTAATGAGTCTCATACTAATTTTATTCAGTGATTAAATCACCAAATTACTGATCTTTTCCCTGTTTATTCATAGACCATCAGATAATTAGGACTGTCGCTACTATGTCAACTGCGAGCTGTGAGGAGAATGAGAACAATAGTTATTTAGCTCAGTGAGAACTTATCATTCATATAGGAAACCAGGACCTTTGAAACTATTAAAAACAGGTCTAGACATATTTCTTTACCTTTTCATCTGCACTTACTGAATAAAAATGCCAGAACCAACTAAAGACTTAGTTATCTACATGTATATGCAATTAATTCAATCCAATTTATTTTTAGGATCATCTAATATTATTGTTGTACTGGAGGTAATTTTAGGGAATAAGAAAAACTCAACTAGGCATGAGTTCTTATACTTAGTTATCTGGCAGAAATTCCTTTCTTAACACTTATCTATAGTAATCTAAAAATTCATATCATGTCTAATAAATACCATGTTAAGACAAGCTGAGGAAAGCAAAGAGAATTTCTTAATCCATTTGGTCCCTGCTGTAACAAAATATCCAGCATGGGCAGTTTACACCCAACAGAAATGCAGTTCTCACAGTGTGGAGGGTGGAAGTGAGACCAGTGTGCCCGCATGGTAAGATTTAGGCCAAGGACTTCTTCCAAGTTGAAGACGTGGTGGTTCAAAAAAATTAGACTTTCCTCCCACCCTCTAAATTGTTCTTGGGGCTAATAATCCAACTAGAAGAGACAGATAAACTGGAAAATACATAAAGTTTATTATAAATGTACATGTGGGGGTTTCATAAGATATGAGACCCAAAATGCATTGGGCTGCTGAGGTTTATCGCCATTATGAACAGAAGAGAAAAGGCAGCAGGAGTCTGAGATGTCTAAGGACAAAGGCCAGGGGGAGCGAGGGGGAGTGGATATAGTATGTACCAGGCCACCACCGGGAGCCTTTTTACCTATGGTTAAGGCGAATATATTAAGATTTCCCTCTTGGAACAAGACTTCACATCTGAATCTCTCAAGCAGGAAAAAAGGGGGAGAGCCAAACATTCTTTCTGAGTCTTGTTTCTTAATAACTAGTTAAAAATCAGTATCCCAAAAGGCCACAATCTCCGGTTGGCAAAAATTTGTTCCCTTTCACAGACTGTCCCCGTATCACTGTGTCTTCACTGGCAGAAGGGGCTGGTCATTTCTCTGGAGGCTCTTTTATGAGGGCATTATTCCACCTTCTCGATTTAAGCACCTCCTAAATGGCCCACCTTCTAATACCATCACCTTAGGGGGTTAGAATTTTAACATATGAATTTTGGGAGGACACATATATTCACACCATAGCAAGAATCTATCGTACTAGAAATATTCTTATTTCCACTACCTTAATGTCAACTCTATTGACAAAACAAATATACACACATTAAAATATTAACAAAAATAAAACATAACATTAATAACAATGAGACTAATAATTCATGGTCTAATGAAAGATGGTAAGGTAGCATTAACAGAAAATATCCCTTCTTTTATTTAAAGTATAACATACAAAATAAAGTGATCAAGTGAAAAAACCTAGAAGTTCCAGCCAGTGAGTTTTAGCATCTTCATAATTCACATGCCCATTACCTCAAAAAGTAATTCCTTGTCAATGCCCGTAAATCCTGCACTCAGAGGAGACCACCTTCTAATTATTATTTCCATTGATTTGCTTTGCCTATTAGATTTTTTATAAATGCAATCACAGGGCAATTTTTTGTGTGTGCCCAATTCCCCTCACCCAGCAAAATGTGATGGAGTGTATCATGTGGTGTGATATATCAATAATAGTCCTAGTGCTTAGAAAATTGCTTTAACTTCATTTTAATATCTATAGCATCTTTTTATTCTTTTTAAGATTTTATTTATTATTTTTAGACAGACGGGGAGGGAGGAAGGCAGAGGGGGAGAGAAACATCAATGCATGGTTGCCTTTCACCTGCCTCCAGCTGGGGACCTGGTTGAAGACCTGGCTTGCAACCTGGTTATGTGCCCTGGTTGGGAATCAAACCAAAGATAAAGAGTCTTTTGATAGTGGTATTTGCATTGTTTACTTTGTTATCATACACAGCCTGATTATGGGCTTATTAATTTCATTGATTTCATCAATATCAATGTGCTAAACACAAATTTTAACTACCACTGCTGAAAATGAAAGCTGTTTTTAAAGAAGAATTTTTTAGCCTTTGCTAACACAATCCTGAAGGAAAAGACTGGTCGTGGGACATGGAGCCATGGATTGTAATCCAAAGACAAACATGTCTGTTATTCTGGAGTTGTATATGAGTTTTTATAAAGGTGAGAGGAGAATGATATAGGCATTCTGAAAGAATTTACGTTAACTATACACAAAAGCGATGGGAATAGATGAAGCAGGAATTAGGTGAGAGATAAGCTCCTATGTAAACAAGAAATGAAGCCTCCCAGGGTGTGAAGCACCTGGATATTTTCTCTTTTCAGATGATCTCAAAAATAGCCACCTGTAAATTAATGTAATACTTCCAACACACACTAAGTAGTGTGAGCAGTCCTTTGCTGGTTTTGCACTACAGTTAACTGATTAATCCCTTTTTCCCCCTTGTATCTCAGAATTCATTTTGTCAAATGTTTAACTTAATTTTTTCTCTATTTTTATGTCACTAGTTTTCACCCCTATTTTTATGATGGCCTCTCTTTAGGTTTAATTTGCTTTTCTATCCCATAGCTTCTATTTTGAAAGCTTAAGTAATTCAATATTTCTTTAATAATATAAGGCACTTACATTAAAATTTAATTACCAATACTGAAAATTCCTTTAATCAGTATTTAATTTCAACCAACACTTTTTTCTGTTTCCTCTATCATTCAGTTTAAAGTATTTTCTGAATTCTCTCATAATTCTTGAGTCACTGCTTATTATAAACATGTTTTTAAATGATCACACATTTATAGATTGTATCAATACCTCATTGTAAGTGGTGTATGTATAATTTCATACCACAATCACTCCAGAACACATATTTTATGTTTTCAGTTCTTTGATACTGATCAAGACTTTTTCTGTGATCCAGATATTGACTATTTCTATGTGTAATTAGAAATACTATCTGCTGGCCTTCGAACCCAAAGGTTGCTGGTTAGATTCCCAGCCAGGGCACATAACCAGGTTGTAAGCCAGGTCTCCAGCCAGGTCCACAGCTGGAGGCAAGTGAAAGGCAACCATACATTGATATTTCTCTCCCTCTTTTTTCTCCCTCCCTCCCCTCTCTCTAAAAATAAAAACAGTAAAATCTTAAAAACAAAAAGAAAAAAAAAGAAATACTATGGATTCTGCCTTTGGGGCATTACTCTATAAATGTCACTAGACCAAGTCTGTTGCTGGTGTTGTTCAGGTGTTCTACATTATTATTTAGTCTGCACCTACTAGTTTTATAAAATACTGAGATAATAAAATATACAGAAACATGGTTCTGGGTTTCCTTTATATTGCCAATTTTTAATTCAAGTACATATTTGGGATTCCTGTAAATAGGTGATAATATAGCATGGATTATTTTTTCTGATAAATTGTCTATTATTTCCATAAAATACTACTTGGGCATAACACAGCACCATGAAATAATCTCTAAAACATCATGCTAACTTGAAGTCAAACCATATGTGCTTAAATGTTTATAACAGCATTATTCAAAGCTGTCAAAATCTGGAAGTAATTTTACATTCAATTTTATGAGATAACTTTCTTAAGGAGAATGTACTATTCTGAATTCCCACCTGCAATGTATGTATTCCAGGTGCTCCAAGTCCTCCACAGCACAAAATATTCAGGCCTTTGTAACTAGTCACTTTTGTGGATGGGCACTGGTGTCTAGTTGAGGTTTCAATTTGCATTTTTCTGATGTATAAAATAATTGGTACATTTCACTTGGATTGAGTTATTATTGATTGTGGGCATTACCTATTATATAAATAAGCATTTTGTTGAAATACATCATTCATAAAAAATATGAGTTGAGGTTTACTCTCCTCATACACATATCTAGTTCAAGCACCGTTTTTTAAAATATTTTTTCCTCCATTGAATTATCTCGGCATCTTAGTCAAAAATCAATTTACCATTGATTGCAGAACAAGGACTTTGTGTTATGTTCTATTACTCTATACAATTGTGATTGTAGCTATCCCACACTACCTTGCATCCTGTAGTTTTTATAATACATTCTCAGATAACTTACTCCCACTTTATTCTTGTTCAAAAGTGTTTTAGCTAAGCTAGATTCCTTGCATTTTCACATAGGCTTAAATTTCAGTTTATACATTTCCTTAAAAATACTTACTAGGGTTGGGTAATTTATATTTTTTCATAAAATTTGTTTACATAATCTGTGGTGTGCCATTCACTAGCAAAGATTTGTTTATAATATTCCCATATTATCCTTACAACTTCTTAATTATCTGTAATGACTCAGTAATGATGTCACAGCTTTCATTTCAGATATAAGCAATTCATGAGTCTAAATGTTGTTTAATGTTATTATTTTTTTAAAGAAGCTGGCTTTTAACTTCATTTATTCTTTTCTATTGCTTTCCTGTTTGCTATTTCATTGATTTCTGCTTTTATTTTTACAATTTTCTTCTTCTTTGGGTTTAATTCGCTGATTTAGTTTTTCTAGTTCCTTACAACTTAAACAAACTTCATTGGGTTGAAATTTTTCTTTTTTCTCATATAAGTTTTAAAGTTTTAATATTTTCCTCTGAACACTGCTTTGTATCATCTCATAACTTTGGTTATGTTGTATTTTCATCATTATTCAATTAAAATATTTTCTAGTTTCTCTTGTAATTTTCTGTAGGAACCAATACATTTTTAAAAGTGTGTTAATTTCCAAGCATTAGAGGATTTCATATTTCTTATTATTAACATCTACTTTTAATTTATTGCAAAGAAATTATTATCTCATGTTTTCATTTTAATTTGGTTACTCTTATTTACATATTTGTTTTTCCTTTGATCCATATATTATTTATAAATTTGAGCCCTGTCTGGTGGCACAGTGAATAAGGCACCAGCCTGCAAACCCAAAGGTCACTGGTTCGATTCCCAGCCAGGGCACATAACCAGGTTGCAAGCCAGGTCTCCAGCCAGTTCTGTAGCTGGAGACAGGTGACAAGCAACCATTCAATGATGTCTTTCTCCTTCTCTGTGTCTCTCCCTTTCTCTCCCTCTAAAAATAATAAATAAAATCTCTTAAAAATTGATAAATTTGTTAGTTTCCAAATAAAGATTTTCTATTTTTTAAATTAATTTTATTACCTATTGATCAAAAATATATTTTGCATAGCTTCAATCCTTTTAATATTATTAGTCAGATTCTGTTACTCCAAATATTATCTATCTTGATAAAAGTCCTGTGTGCACCCATAAAGAAGGTGAATTCTATGGTTGTTAGTTTGAGTCTTCTATAAATAGCAATTAGTGATGATTGGATCAAATTGTTGCTCCAGTCTTCTATAAACTTTCTGATTTTCTGTCTTCCTGTTCCATTAATTATTAGGAAGCTGTTAAAATAATCTATTATAATTATTAACTTGTCTATTTCTCTTTTCAAATCCATTACTTTTGCATCTTGTATTTTGAAGTTTAGTTATTAAGTGGGTTTTTAAGGTTGTAATATCTTCTGAAAATTTTAAAAGAATTATAAAATGATATTTTTAAACCATAAGATTGTTTGTACTAAAATCTATTTCATCTACTATTCATACAGTTACTCCAGCTTTTTGTTGTGGTGCTGTTGGCATGGCACCTTATCCAAGTTTTAAAATGTTTAGCTCATTTGTATTATATTTGTAATAAATATTTTTGGGAAGCATATAGTTCAGTGAAAAAATATACCTTTCAGCCCTGGCTGGTGGCACAAAGGATAAGGTGGCAGCCTGCAGACCCAAAGGTCATTGGTTCGATTCCCAGCCAGGACATATAACCAGATTGCAAGCCAGGTCTCTAGCCAGGTCTGTAGCTGGAGGCAGGTGAAAGGCTGCCATACACTGATGTATCTCTCCCTCTCCGCCTCTCTCTCTCTTCCCCTCTCTATAAAAATAATAAATATTTTTAAATAATAATAATGAATAAATTATTTTTATAAAATGTGCCTTTCAATTGAAGTTTTTAGATCATTTATATTTAATATAATTGCATGATTATGCATAAACTGCCATCTTTATGTTGCCTGATAAACATGTTTTTAGCTTGCTTATGTATACTATATCTAACAAGTCTAAAACAAAAGAACAAAGTTACCCCACTCATAACTCAAGGCACTGTAGATATTTAATTGCTTCAAATAACTGTGAAAATGTACTTAATTCATTTTGATATAAGTATTATTTACCTATGTTGATAATTATATGTACATATATACTTATTTTCTCATGAATTATATGTATTTAGAAGGAAGTAACTGTGTCATACTTGCATTCCTCCCAACACTTCACCCTAGTGATTATCAGACTGTACTCTTTGTTTTTTTCTGACAAATAAAGTAACTTCAACGTCAATGGCCAAAATTCACTATAGATCATTTAGGGGCCACTGGTATCCAAACTAAATGATCCTTATAGCAAAAGTGTCATAAATAAAATGTTTGGCTTTGTTTATATAAGCATATAAGTTTTCTGAGTAAAAAGCACATCTCATGTTTAAAATACACTTAAAGTTGGGCAATTTCTTAATATAAATGTAAAAGGTAACAATTATACTCAGTTTAGGTTGTCAAATCAGAAACCTAGAAGTAGTTTTTAATTATTTTTTCTCTCCGTGAAAAAAAATAGACACATCTGTAATCTATCCCTTTTTCTATATATCAAATTATACCATATCACTCTAAATTCCTATCATTTCTTAAATGGACTTTTCCAATATTCACCTAGTTTCTCTCCTTGCTCTCTTTTATCTTCTTTAAATCTAGCTAAAACTTTTAAATGGCTTCCTACATTTAGAATAAAATTCAAAATCCTTACATTATCTTGTAAGTATTCAGTGTCCTATTATTTATTATTCATTATCCTTACAGATCCTGCCTATCTCCCATTTTCTCATTTCATAATCCTTCTCTCTTTTAGTGATTCCAACTTAGCTTTCTTTTTGTTCCTGGACAATAGTAAGCTTTTTCCATCATAAAACTGTTTCCCTAGACAATTGCCCATGTTATCTAGTCCTCTATTCAAATATCACACTCTTTGCAAGAACTTTCCTGCTACATAAATTAAAGGAGCTTCCACCCAACCCTGGTAATTCACTTGTAATTTACCCTTATTTTCTTCGAATCACTTATAATTTTTGAAGTGTCTTTATTTATTGAGTTATTACCTACAGTGGAATGAAACTTCATTTTTTGTATGAGTATCTCCTATTGTCTTCACCAAGCAGGACCAACCACTAAGTAAAACTTCACTTTGTGTTATAAAACTTGTATCACATGCATTAATGCATTTATTTAATGAAAGCATTAAGGTGAATATACAGTTTAAAATTTTATATACATTACTAAGGTATTAAATTAAGTTTGTATGAACAAAAAAAGTAACAGAATCAATAACATCGAAGTGTGTGGATATAAAACAGAGAGCAACACATGAACAAACAAGAAAAATAAAGTAAAACTCATAGACAGAAAACAATATGGTGGTTACCAGCAGGAAAAGGGAGTGGAAAATGTAGGAGGGGATAGAGTTAAACAAACAGTGATGGAAGGAGACTTGATTTTGTGTGAATACACAATATGATATACAAATGATGTATAAGAGACTTTTACACTGGAAATGCATATAATTTTATTAGCTAATATCATATCAACTTAACATTAAAATAATTTAAGGAATACAGACAGAAACATACACACAAATGAGTTCAATAACAAAACAACAAATAAAATATTTTAGGAATAAATAACCCAATCCCAATTTTTATAATAAGTTTAAAATTACCATGAAAATGTAAGAGCTAAAATGTCAAATGTCTGAAGATCCTAAAGTAGAAATCTATAACAAAGGCCATTCACATGACAGCCTGTTTGAGAAATATGTCTAAACAAATGTACAAACTTGGTAATGCTGATATTTTAAGGTTTTTTTCTAGTCTCCTGATGTTACCCTCCTTAAAAATACTATCTGTTTGATCATAGATTGTGAGTAAACTAAAACACACATTTCTTTCTTTCTCTCTCACCTCTTTCCCTGTCCCTCTCTTCCTCCCTCCTCTCTCCCCCTTTCTTTCTCTCCCTCCCTCTCTCTCTCTCTCTCTCTCTCTCTCTCTCTCTCTCTCTCACACACATACACACACACACACACACACACACACACACACACACAGGCATAAAGGAGACAATATTAGAGGCAAAGCCTTAGCTAAACTCATATATTCAATACATTTGTGAATTCACATGCTCTAAAATAAATTACATTTTATCAAGTCCATTAGAGAGATAATCTTGATGATAATGACATGTAGGTTTTAAGATCTGGCCAGAACATAGAAAGAAGACAGAGAAACAAAAAAATTAAAGTGGCATATGAGTAAATCAATCATGCATCACTCCCAGGCTCTAAATGCCACTTTTGAGGCTGAAGACCTGCAATGTGGCTTCTTAACCTGAATCTTTCCTTTTTGGATGTCACCAAACCTTGGGGGCATATGCTTCTGTATTTGATATTAAAAAAATAACAACATGCTGCAAAGTAATCTGAACCATAATTGAAAAGTAATCATTATGCCTGTAGTTGATTGCTTTGTGCAATGCTAATGCTTAAGCAATGGCTGGTTAAACTCACAACTGTCCTATGGTTCACAGGGGAGGGAAATGTGGAGACTAAGCAACATAATCAGAGGGCTGGTGTCCCAGTTTAATATCAGATGAACATTGGGTCGAACTTGCAAAATAGAAATGCTTTAGGACAATAATGGAAGCATTCCACATTTCCTCTCAAGGTGATCAGGATCTCTAGCCTATGAGAGAATGTTGCTAAATGAGCATGAAGATGAGGAATCATGACTCATTCAGTTCCGTTTACAATTTCAAAGGGAACTGACATGAGTTAACATGCACTGGCAATGCAAGGTTATCATTAATAAATGCCCACAGTGTCATAAATTATTATATACAGGATAACATGGATATTAGGACAAAGTATTTTGTAGTTACTGGTGGAAATCCCATTCACTCACAATTATAGGAAATGCTGAAAGTAATATTTTAATCTTAATTTCTTTTCCCAGACTCTAAAGCACCCCAATTCCTCTTCTTTCACACTTCTCCTTTCTTGTTTATTTGTCTTCTAAATAATTTTTAGGCTATTAATGTATCAACTTTGCTTAGCATTATACTGTTTGCAAAGACAGTTCATGAACACAATTTGAAAAATAAAGCTCAGACACTCAAAGAGATATAAAAAGTACATTTATAACAAGAAAAATCTGGCAAAACTGCAAATTAATTATATTTTCAAACTCGCGAGAAACTGATGTCTTATGGCAACCATGTAATCATAAATTTAAAGAAAGCTGGATACCAGCAGGGAGAAATAAGACCTAAACATCACTCAATTCCTGTAAGCCAAGAGATATTAAAGATACAGAGATGAGCACAGCCTATGAAGACCCTGGAGGCCACAGACAGAAAACAGTCTGTGGTCTGTAAGCTGCCTTCCCAGGACACACACCTGGGCTTCAAAGGGAAGGGAGGAGAGAGCATAGGAGTGCTTTCCTTGTATTGTTAGTTGCAAGAGAGAGCAGCAAACAGTAACAATACCCAAAACTATCCCTTCTCCCCAATTTCATCAGTGGATCGCATGTCTTCATCTGCAGAAGAAGAAAAACAAAAAGCAAACCAAAAAAGAAAACAAAAAGTGATTTTAGGCACTGGTAGAAAACAATTGCATTTGGGGAAATGATAATTTTAAAATAAGTATACTAAGCAGGGGAATGGGCAGAAATATTTAACCTGCATGGCACTAGAGTTGGAGGATGGGTCCATGTTTATGTACCCTGATCCAGAGATCCATTGTCTAAGAGTGAGGATTAGAACATAGGCATCCACTTTCTGCCCCCACTGTCAAGCTAACAAGACTGATATAAAAGTAATGACTGAATACAGACAGGAGAGATGTAAGAGACAGACTGATTCAGGAGACCAACACAAAGCAAAGACCCAAACTCTTGAGGGGAGCGCAAATTGAGCAAATGACTCCTGGAAAACCAAGTCCCCCAAAAACAATAAGGTATCATTAGAGGAACTAAAATTCTGTGGTTCACTAAGGATATTAACAGGAATGACACACCTCAATAAGCCAGCTCCTAAAAGCATGGAAAAAAAAATATAACCCTCACCTCTAAGCATAAACAACATTTGCCTAACCTAATACAATATCTCTAGTTTTCAGTTAAAAGTTAAGAGGCGGGCCCTGGCTGGTGGCACAGTGGATAAGGCGCCAGCCTGTGAACCCAAAGGTCACTGGTTTGATTCCCCACCAGGGCAACATAACCAGGTTGCAAGCCAGGTCTTCAGCCAGGTCCATAGCTGGAGGCAGGTGAAAGACAACCATACATTGATGTCTCTCTCCCTCTCTGCCTCTCTCCCTTTCTCTCTCTCTGCAAAATAATAAGACCTTTAAAAAAAGTTAAGAGGCATAAAACCAATAAGAAAAAGCATATTCTGAGGAGATAAAGCATTCATCAAAACCATACTCAGATATGATATATATAATGGAACAATCAGAAGGTCAATGTAAAATAATTATGACTATGGACTTGGGTTAGCAGTAAGTACAAGTGGTGGCATGACCATTTAAGATTAAAAAGTTTATAGCCAAGATGTTAAGAGTGGAGTTCCATGGAACCATGTAAAATGCTGAGTTAAAACTACAAAAGGCAGAAAAAGAGAATACCAAAATAGAAAAATAACAAATACAAAATAGTAAGAGATATGGTAGATACATATACAGCTATATCAATAAGCAGTTTGAACATTTGAATATCAATGGTCTATATGTGCACTCATTTAAAAGAAATTGTCAGAGTGGATCTAAAAATGATGACTAAATGATATATTGTCTACAAAACCCCCCTTTGAATAGAAAGATACGTATAGGTTAAAAGTAAATGGATGAAGACAAAGAGACCATGCTAACACTAAACAAAAGAAATCAGGAATAGCTATATAATTTCAGACAGAGCCAACTTCAAAGAAAGGAATTTTATCAAGGGTAAACATAGGCCTTATTTAATGATCAAGGAGTTAGTTTTCCAAGAAGGCATAATACTCCTTAATACATATGCTCTTAACAAAAGAATCTCAAAATATGAGAAGCAGAAACTAATAAACAAAAGAAAAACAGATGAATTCACTCTCATAGCTGGAGACTTTAACACCACTCATTCAGAAGTAGACAGATCCAGTAGGAAGAGGTTAGGAAGAACATAGCTGAACTCTACATTGCCATTTATTAGCAGGAAATAGTTGATATTTATGATTACTTCATCCAACAATACAAACACATATTCTTCTCAAGTTCACATGGAACATTCACCAAAATAGATCCCATTTTGAACCATAAAACATACCTTAACAACTTTAAAAGAAAAGATATAATTTAGATTTCCAATTAAGTGGTTGGGCTTCTCTCTGGCCTAGAGAAATAAATAACCAAGGCTCCCCAAAGACAATGGGACTTCCTCACAAATTAACTTCTCAAGTTCAGATGTTCCTTGGGCTACAATGGCATTACATCCCAATAAATACACTGTGAATTTAAAATATCGTAAGTCAAAGCATATTTACTATACCTAACATACCAAACATTATGGCCTAGCTTACTCTACTTAAACATGTTCAGAACACTTACATTAGCCTATAGTTGGGCAAAATCATCTAACTCAAAGCCTATTTTATAGTAAAGTAGTAAATATTTACATCATGTATTCATTGTATTTATTTTCACACCATCATAAAGTAAAAAAAAAAAAACTCAAGTTGAATAATCATTAAATTGGAGCAAGGTTTGTCTTCTGGACCTTCCCAATGTGAGTAAGTTAGCCTTTAGTGGTAAATCCATTCTAATATTCCAATCTTGCTAAGTCACTGAATCCCTTCCTCTATATTAAACCAAGGGGAACTTGGCACTACCAATCACTTATGGTGGGCCACCTTTTGATCCATCTTCTAAACAATCAAACTACTTAAGTTGCAATGCAAATGAAGAATCTCTGGTGAGTAGACCCATATCAATAAACTAGGCCTGACCCAATGTCCATTCCTCCATTATCCCACCAGACCCATAGTACCCATCATCACACATGTTCCATAGAATTCTGCTTATAAACATTAAAAAACAAGTAGTTATGTGGAGTGTAACTCACCTCCTCATGGCCCCACATAGTACCTCACCTTTAGGGCCCTGTTAGAACTTGAGTCTAATTATAAGTCTTAAAGCCAAAAAGGATGGTAGGGGTGGGTCCTGGGAAGAATCACTGATGCCTTGCATGGCATCTGCCTGAGGGAAGGCAATTACCATTTCCTTAGGTAATGCATGGCCAATCCCGTCCGATGATGTGGAATAGCCATTATTATATAGTGATTGCTTTCGAAGCACAATGAAAGTAAACAATAAATCAGTAACAGAAAGAGAACTGGAAAATCCCACAGCATATGGAGATTAAACAGCACCCTTCTAACATATGGGCCAAAGAAAAAATATATCAAGAAAAATGTTTTAATGTTTTGAACTAAATGAATTCACAGTTTTTCAAAATTTGTGAAGTCAGTGAAAGCAGTCCTGAGAGGTAAAACTATAATTTTGAATGCATGTACTAGAAAAGAAGAAAAATCTAAAATCAATAATGTAAGTTTCCATTTAAAATAACTAGAAAAAGAGAAGTAAATTAAATCCAAAGCAAGCAGGAAAAAAAATGAGAGAAAAATCACTGAAATTGAAAACATGAAATTGATAGAGAAAATCAATAAAAGCAAAAGCTGGTTCTTTGAAAACATCAGCAAAGTCAATAAGCTTTGGCCAGTTTAAGAGAAAGAGAGAAAGGATATAAATTACTAACAGAAATGAAAGAAGGGGCATTACTATAGAACCCATGGACATTGAAAGAGTAAAAAGGAATATTACAAGCAACTCTATACCCTGAATAATACACCAGTAAAATTAGTGGTGAGGCAACAAATGGTGAAAGGAGAGTTGTACCACGATAAGCAGAAATGCTCCAAAGAAGCAGCATATCATTCATTATGTAGAAATGCTGAACTTGTGCTCTCGGAGGACAATGCAGCTTTTGCAGACCTCTAACTTCTGTCATTAATTCCACTCAAGTTACATGTAAACAAGAACATATAATCATATATACTTGTTCCTTTAGTTCTACTCATTATGAAATCCTGCTTGCATTCCAGTAATGGTAGCCCTAGAGCAGGCCAGGGTCAGGGGCCCATCACGGGGGCAAGCCCTGAGGAGGGGCAAGGGATGACACAATGACAACCACCACCACCAGAAACAGAAAGGGAGATGTAAATATCAAATTGCTATTTAAGGTTAAAAAATAAACTGGTAAATAGGACAAAGACGATCACTATTATTCAGCCTACAATCTGCAATAAAGCCAATTGTCTTGATTTTTCTCAGCATTTTTTGAAATTACACGTAGTGACAGTACCTTTTCTAAGCTCTACATGTATTAATTGACTCCTATGTGAACCCTCTAAGTTAGGTGTCAAATTACAAGCCATTTTCAAGTTGAAATAAGGAAGGCATAATTTCTTCAAAGTTCCAGAGTCAGCAAGTACAAGGGCTGGGTTGGAACACAGTTTATATTCATAGGCCATATTTCCAAATATGACATGGTACTCCTTCACTGTTCCTTATCATACCTTCAAATCTATGAAGAAAAAATATAAAAACTAAAAGACAATTTGAGAGAAATTTGATAGTTATAAAATTTGATAGTTTTCTTTTTCCTAGAAAGAATCTAAAATAATCAAATATACTAAAGTATACAATGTACAAAACTGTATTTTTCTAATTCTCTAACTAAAATTAGAGTACAAATATGTAAATTTAGAAATAAGGACAGCACAAAGTATAAAGAAAAATAAAATTATTCTTTAACATATTATCTTACACCAATATATTAACATCTCATTAAAATAACTGAAATTTTAAAGAGAGCATATAACAGCGTAACTCCATAAAATTTATGATAAAAACAGAGCTATAACTTTGAAAGAAATTGTTGACATTAAAAAAAATCCTTTGAAAAGGTTTCAGGTTTACATTTGTTGCCAGCTATTTCAATTTTGAAGGTGTTCAAAATTATTTTGTCATATAAATGTTTGTAAAACATCAAAGAACATTTCTCATTTTGTAAAACTAGGATAATGGCATAACCTTGATATAAAAACCATAAACTAGTGCACATTAAGTGAAAACAACTGCAGATAAATCTAGCATATTAATACAAACTATAAATTCTAAACACAAAGTAGTACTATTAATATTGAGGTGCATTTAGAGAATATACCTTGATTAATACCTAATTGTCACAAATATTAAGCTGTTTCAACAACATAAATTTATTAATAGTCTTTTCACACTAAGAGGAGAAAAACAGTATGTAGAGTGGAAAACTTGCAAAATTATATGATAAGTATAAAAAGGATTTAAATTCAAAATTCATACCTGATTTTAAAAATAAACCTTCTTGTTAAGAACAGAGAAAAAAAATGTTTTAAATGGAAATACATATCAACTTCAAACAAACATGTTTAAAATTAAAATGCAGGACTGCCCTAATATCCCTACTATTTTTTAGAACTGTCCTAAATACTCAGCCCAGCTTCCTGTGGTCAGAGAAACTAGGTGAGAACCCTGAGCATCTGAAAGTGGGGAGATCAACATTTAACTACTTAACAGATGTGACCGAAGCAGAACCTCACTTGAGGCCACTCATCCCTTCTACTTTGCACATAATACCAATGTCCTTTGAAAACTTTGCACATAGCACCAATGTCCCTCCCAGATGTAAGGAATGAATTTGATTCACTTAAGCCTGTCCCAATGATATTATTCCTCTTACCAGGGATGAATTCAGATGTGAACAGGTGACACAGCCAGACAGTATGCAGAGTACTTTGGTGTGTGTTTTTGTAGGGCTGCTACTCCAAGAAATTCACAGACAATTTCATTTTAGGTTAGATGTGGACTGCTTCAACTTTCTTTGGCAGGTTCACAGAACCGGAATGCTTGACATGTTGTAAATGAAGGTTAAAAGTCATAGGATTGTCACAGAGTTAACTGTGACAAAAATTAAATCTTGAAAGATACCTGTCTTCTTCCACATAAAAGGGTTAACCATCTTTAGAGTGATCCTAATTTATTCCTTTTTCCAATCCAAAGGGTTTCCATTCTCAGTACCACTCAGTAATCCTTTACTTAAAGGACAAACAGAGATGGCCTCTCTGATGTCAATAATTTCACTATTTTTTAACAGAAATAATATTTAACATAGGATACCTAAGTGATGGAAGAACAAATCATTACAAGAAACATTTTTACTATTTAAGTCACTTTTTAAATTAACTTTTAGAAAGAATAGTTAAGGAACCTTCTTGCACAATTCCAAAGTACATACTTAAAATTTCTAAAACAAAGTTCTGTTACAACAACTCCCAAAATGAATCACCCATCATAAATAAGTTTAAAAATTGAGGAAATACCTACAATTTATACCAAACTACTAAATTCAGGCAAATCCTCAGCCTTGCTGTGCTCAGAGATTTTGTTACAGTGACTAAATGCATGTTAACCTAAAATCTCCATTTCCTAAAGAGATTAAAGCTTAAATCTTGGAGTTTTTAAGTAAAGATTACAGTGAAATGCACTGACTGTTTTGAAGTTTTTAAAGTTATCTGAGCAGTAGTAACTAAATAAAATTTTATTTTTTAAACTCCCTTTTTGATAGGAATAGCATGTTCATTAAGGGCCAGTAAATGGAGTAATCTGCTGATTAGCATCCCTTGTTTTGTGATGAATATTCAATTAACAGACTAGAAAAAAGAAAAGATGTGCCATACCTTTGTAAATTAATTTCTTTTGAAGAGTAAATTTGCATCCACCTGGCAGAAAACATATACAGTCTCCTAGTAAAAGCCTTGGGGAGTTTGTCAAAGTGGAGAAATGAAGACATGTTTAATCCTTTCATTCTCTGTCAGAATCTTATTGTCCTTCACAGATGTTTTCTTTATTATGCCTTTGAAATTAATCATATTTTTCTGAAATTAGTATATGTCACAATGCCAAGAGCATTAAGTGTATTTCCTGCCATATACAAAGATTCTTTAGTTCATATAAAGGAAAGTTGTTAAAAATGTACAACTTTGCACATGCAAAAGTACATGAAATCACAATAATTTTTAAAAACACCATCAAGCCTATTACTACTCAGTATTTTCAATCAGTTATCAATTTTCTTTTCTTTTCACTGTAACTTCTGCTTTCTTTTCTCTTGGTATTGAAGGGAAGCAAAATTTTACTAGCCCAAAATTTGCTTTTTAGGGTATTAATTTAAAACTGGTTATTAAAGAACCAAAAGGCTCCAGAAAAATCTTTTGAACTTACCCATAAATGCTTGAAAGGAATTTAGAGAACCAGCAACAGAAAGTAAAATATCAAAGATAACTATAATTCCATATAAACTACTAAGTCATAGACCCTAGCAATGCTCATTTGCCCCAAGTCCTCTATATTCAATTGATAAAGCAATTCCACCTCCATGTGAATTGCTTTCCTGCCTTTTCAAGTCCCAAACCACTAACCCTCACCCTCTTCTTCCTAGCTCCAGGGTGACTATAAATATCAATAATCCAGTCTTTCCTTGGTCTCATATCCTATGACACCCTTTCCTGTACATCCATAATAAACTTTAGACATTTTTTCCATCATTTTGTCTCATGATAATTTAATTAGCTCAGCTAGAACTTAGAAGGTGAGAGGAAAGTTATTTTGGGACTCCCTCACAGCATTTATTTTTTCTCACATTGAATAACTTCTTCCCTAAATTTGGGGCTCTGAAAACTGAGAAGGTCTCATGATGCTTTACCAAGGTACCTGTGGAAAATGCATTGTTTCAGGGAGTCCCAAACCTTGTTACAGTCATGAGAGAAAAGACAGTGGCACAAGAAAGAATCAAGACCATACCTCGGTTTTGCAGACACTGCTACCTTTCACAGTATTCTGCACAAGGTAAAACAACTGTGCCTCTATGGCAGCCAACTGGCCAATGTCAAAGGGGGAGTTTGCTTAGTTGTGTTGAAAAGCAGGAGGCGTGACTTCGAAGCCAGCTAGATGCATTAATGTAAAGATGGTTGAATGGTGCACTGCTAAAAGCACAGATGAGAGTCAGGAAATACTATTTTGTTTCCACTCACCTTCTAAATCTTTCATCTTAGACCAACTACAGTGCTTAGGAGCCTACTATTCAGGTACAAAATATGGGCATTCCATTCAGAGAGTCTAAGGATATTTGCAGACCAAATGTTCTACAATTACATGTTTCCTGAATAGGGAATTACAAGTCCCAATTTACATTCATCATAGATCATAAAATGAAGTGTTAACATTTAAATTGTCATTCTGATTTTACCTGGATTGTCTGATTCATAATCATAAAACAATATTGCAGCTACTTAACAATAGTGGCAACAGATTATAAAACCTTTCCATTTAACAGTGAGCTCTCCCCATTGCAGTGAATTGAAAACAGAAATCCTTACATGTATCCAATCGTCATAATTAATTTCATCAGGAAATTTAATCTCATGATACAAGTAAAAATCAGGAGTATTTAATTAGTGACTATTTTCACTAACTAATGATCCACTTTAGGATTGATTAAGATAGAGTGCTACTATTATAGAAATTGAATACAACATTATTTAGAAATGATTACTCATTCTTGTCTACTAAAATATAATTGATTATGAGTTGCTTTCCAATATGTTTAGAATGATCTGTGTGTTTTTATTGCCTGTCACTTATTTTCCTAATTGCTAGTGTTTTATGGTGGACTTATTGGAGAGGAATCATGGATGTGCATGTAACCAAAGGCATATAGAATAGGTTTGAAATTTATGAGATCTCTCTTTTTCTCTCTCCCTGCTGTGCAAGCACCAAGGAAAGGCCATGTGGAGAGAGCCTAATGAGAAGACAGGAAGAGTACTCTCACCAGACACTAAATCTACCATCATGTTGATCTTGGACTTCCTATTTTCCAGAACTGTGAAAAATTAAAGTCACTTTTTAGGCCACTATGTCTATTGCATCTTGTTTAACAATATGAAGAAAGGGGCCCTACTTTTTTGCACATTCATGGTTTCTCTGCCTATAAAGAACTGAGATCCTCGGAAAAAAGGTACTAAATCAAAATTCTCCTATTCTATGTTAAACATACATAATAATATTTTAAACATAACGTTTTCAACTAAACCCATTCCTTTCCTCACAAGAGCACTGAGTGTCCTGTTACTAGCCTGGAAGAAGATTTTATGAAATAAAATATAAATATAATACTTCAAATGGTGACTAATTTATAGGCAGGATTTATAAAAATTAACTTGATGGTCAATAACCAAGAAATATAACCTTTTTCATAGGGTTTTAAAAAGGTCAGTGAAGAGTTTGTTTAAATCATATTCAGGGATGAAAATTATCTATTATACTCAGAAAACAAATTCTAACAATTCTATCTAAATAAAAAGTATCAGAACCTGAATATAAACACAAATCACAGAAATTACACACCATGATAGGTGTAACATATTCTTGATAAAATAACGAAAGATACTGTTACATTGAGGATCTGGCAGGCAGTTATGAATTGGGGTTTAAATTTTTGTAGGAAATGTGCAAATAGAACAGCATATTTCCATTCCTAATTGAGTCCATCACAATGGCCTAGATCAGAAATGATCTAGATTAAATCAGAAGTACGTGCTTATGAGCAATCATCTGCAGTGAGATAACATCAACTCATAAAAGAGGTGTTAAAAAATGTACCAGAAAGGAACGAACAATGTATTCTCTCCTCTCTGACTTGTATAGTTTTATACTCTCCACCGTTCTTTTTAAGAAAATACTCAGGAGGAAATACTCTCCCTCTAACTGCATTATTCCCTGGATATTACTCAAAATACTATTTTATCATTTGTCTAAAGAATATAACACAGCAAAACAAAATTAAACATCACTTCAGAATGAACATTTAAAAAACACTGGAACAATGGCAAGCAAACATTACAGTTTCTGACAATCGATACTAATCAAGGTGCATGGGCATCAAATGGGGATCTATAAAACCTACTGGTATAAAGAAATGGAAAATTATCAGGTGGTCCTCAGGGCAAAGGGAAAGCTGGAAAATTAGATATCTTTGCTATTATATGCAACGGCAGGGTGAAATAGTTGTGATAGAGACTCTGTGGCCTGCAAGGATTACTTTCCAATCCTTCACTGAGACAACAGATCTGAACAACAATATAACTATTTTCCTTGCTCCAGATATTCAAAGCATGCATTCGTCTTTTTCAGCTCCCTCCCCCTTTTTCATTCTATGCATGCCTCTCTGTCTCTGTTTATATCTCTCTGTCTTGTATGTCTCTGTCCTTATCTTTCTCTTTTTATCAGTTTACCCCTCTTGAATATTACTCACACTTACCTTTTTTGTATTCTATCCACTAATCCTAGAACCTCACTTTTTTAGAGAGATTGTACTGTAAATCACTATTCTTTTGCCAGCTTTCCAGGTATTCCAGACTAATCCTCTACCCTTCTTTCTCCTTTTACTCTAATCCTTCTATGTGTCCCACAAACCCCTCAACATTTATATTTCTTGTAGTGAACTGCATATTATCTATAGTCTTCCACACTCAACCATCCCAAGCTTATTTTACAATATTCCAAACTAGCTCCCCCAGTTCTTAGTCGGTCTGGTCTCCTAATTCCTCCTGCATATTCTAAGCTTTGAGTATAAACTCACATGGTTTCTCGCCCCTCTTTTGCTTTCAGTTTTTTTCTCTGCGTGATAGGAAATGTCACTAATTTTTCAGGAACCAACCTAAAATCCCTATCTCCTTGGAATTGTCCTTACTTTAGGACCCTTTTCTATGAGGCTTGTAGTCTCCTAGAGCAGACGAGAAGTTTTTAGGCTTGAAGGGGACTATGTTAGATCCAGATTGCTGCCAAAACAGCATCACAAACTAGTAAGACAAGTATATTCCTTTGTAGTTCTGGAGGCAGGAAGTCCAAATTCAAATCAGCAGGGCCAAGCTTTCTTGAATGGTTCTTGAAAAGAATCCATCTCTGACCTTTTCTATGTTCTAGTAATTGCTAGCAATTTCTGACAGAGTTTGGTTTATAGACGTATCACTCCAATTTCTACCTCTGTTTTCCCATGACCATCAATATATATGCGTGTCTCCAAATCTATTCTCAATAGAACACCAGTCATTTGATTTAAGGCCCATGCTAATCAAGTGTGACTTCATCTTAACTTGATTATATTTTCAAAGAACTTCTTTTCAAATAAGGCCACAATGGCAGAAAAGATGGTTAGGATTTAGCATATTTTCTGAGGGGACACATCTCAACCTACACTAGGGAAACTTAAATATATCTAGGCCAACCACTCATTAATATGACATAGAGATCTCCATGTAACTCTGCTGAAACAATTCTACTGACATTAAAAACTCATACTTTAGAAAATGACCAATTTTATAAGTGGATAGCTCAGAATTACAGTCAACAAAACAATAGCTTCCTTGTAACATAGGCACACTGGCCTTATTTTCATAGTTCTATTATTGACCCCATGCAGAACTAAGAGTATTGCCTTGTCAATATTGTGAATCATTAAATGATTAAAGATAGTTTATTCTCCCCTAAGACTTCCTACAGGATACACATTTCTATGTTACTTGATTGCCTTGGTTTAATGTCATGAACAGAGTGAAAACTATGACATCTGTCTCTCAGGAAAACAGATTTAGCTCCAATTATATGATTTTGAAAGAGCGTTTCTTAATTGCCTACTTTCATATAGGATTAGAGTTCATCATATCATAATGGCTTTGATGTCAGACAGATGTGGTGCTGAATCCCAAATTAGTCAGTAAGCACTGGTGTTATCGTTAAAATTAAATAATTTCTCTAAGACTCAGTATCCTACTTGGTAAAATTAAAATGTAACATTTGCCATAAAGAGTTAATGGAAGTAATGGGATAATAGATAATTAGCACAGTGCTTGATAGACCTAATAAGTAATAGCTTGTAATAACATAATTTTTATTGGTCTGGCTACATAGGAATCTCATTTAACACATCAGAACCTATATTATATTGAGCATGGCCTACAGCCTTCATGTTAATTCATGCCCTGACAGCAACATCACAGCTATTATGGATTTGTGCATTGTTTT
Source organism: Noctilio leporinus (assembly GCA_004026585.1). Taxonomy (NCBI): domain Eukaryota; kingdom Metazoa; phylum Chordata; class Mammalia; order Chiroptera; family Noctilionidae; genus Noctilio; species Noctilio leporinus. Next base: position 248,548 of record PVIW01000886.1, on the reverse strand, counting down.
GTAGACCTAGCTATTCTTCTATTGTTGACCATCAGATTGGAAGAACAAATAGCTCTAGTCGCATCCAGAGTTTCCATGGAGAGGTATGCTTAGAAATTGGTACTGCCACATTGGTAAGTGAGGGTAATGCAACTCCTACCCTCACCATTAATTACCACTTTCACCTCTCAAAGAGCAATCTCAGAAGAACCTGGAAAATTCTCTGGCATCTTTAAAGAATAGCATTTTGCTTACTTGACCTTTAGTCTGTTTGCAGGACCCGAGATTTCCATTCTGCATATACAGGTCATCAATCCCTAACAAATGAGGCAGACTTCTACCTGCCACCTGAGTGATATAGTTCCCATTTTTCCTTGAAAACAAGTTTACTTGGAGAAGTGCAACTCCAACTAAAATACTATGTTTGCAGCTAGAATAAGTTATTTGATTAAATTCTGGTCAATAAGATATAAATAGCAGTGTTTTAGGACACCCAAGAAGAGTATTTAAAGAGACCTGACTTATCTAGGAAACAACCTGAGAATATAGTCATAATTTTTAGAGTTCTAGCTGATCTCTTTAAATGGGAAGTGGCCTTGATGATGGATGTCAGGATGATTTTATAAAATAGTGAGAGGAAGCTAGGTCCAAGATATCCATAATGATACCAGTCCAGCCTGAGGCTTCCACACATGGGAAAAAACTACCTCTAGCTTTTAGAAACAGCAGTGGCTGTTTTGTGCTTTTTACTAGATGCAGATTGCCCTAATTCAATTCTTATCCTAAGTCTAACTGGGGATGGCCTTCAAACAGACATTGAAGTCATTATTGAAAAAGAGAAATGATTAGCCCCTGGGTCTTTTCATCAACTGCTCCCATGCTATGAGTTGAACTGTGTTCTCCCCAAATTCATATATTAATGTTCCGGCCTCTATGGCTTCAGAATGTTAGCTTATTTTAGGATATAGTCTTTCTTTTTTTTTTTTTTTTTTTGTAACTCTTTGAATTTTTAAAATATATCTTATTGATTTTGCTGTTACAGTTGTACCAACTTTTCCCCCTTTGCTCCCCTCTACCTGGTATCCTCCATTCCCTCCAGCAATGTCCCCCTTAATTCATGTCTATGTATCATGCATATAAGTTTTTGGCTTCTCCATTTCCTTTATTTTTAACATCCCATGTCTATTCTTTAACCATGGATGTGTATTTATTATTTTTCCCTTCACATCCAGACAATTCACTATTTAATTATTGCTAGAGGGTATAGTCTTTACAGTGGTAATCAAGATAAAAATAAGGTCCTTAGGATGGGCTCTAATCCAATATAATTGGTGACCTTATAAAAAGGGGGCATTTGGAGATAGATAGACATAGAGAAGATAGGAAAAGACAGTCATCTATAAGCCAAGGAGAAAGACCTAGTATCCATTCTTTCCTTACCTTTCTAGAAACAAAGGGATGTCACCACTTTGATGTCACACCTGCAGCCTCCAGAATTGTGAGAAAATAAATTTCTCTTATTTAAGCCACCCAGTTTGTGGTATTGTTATGGTAGACTCAGCAAATTAGCACACGGGGTTTATTTTAATTAATGCCAACTAGTGGTAAGCAGTAAACAGATCTGTAATTATCTATATCAAATCAAAGTTGTGATAATAAAAATATTTAAGCCCTGGCTGATGGCTCAGTGGATAAGGTGCTGACCTGCGAACCCAAAGATCACTGGTTCGATTCCCAGCCAGGGCAACATAATCAGGTTGCAAGCCAGGTCTCCAGCCAGGTCCATAGCTGGAGGCAGGTGAAATGCAACCATACATTGATGTCTCTCTCCCTCTTTGCCTCTATCTATTCCTCTCTCTCTAAAAATAATAAATAAAGTCTTTAAAATATATATTTAAAGACCAGAAAGGAATAATTGGTACCAACCAGAATGATGCTAGCCATATCTGTGTTCATTGGTTGGATATAAGCCTTAAACAAAATGAATGGGGTAAAGCAAATATTCTATGTCCAAATAGCAAACTATATATTGTTATATGAGCAGTGTCTATAAACTCATACAAAGTCCATTCACAATTATGTAAATTACTGTGCTTTTTCATCTTTTCTGGGAAAATTTTCATAGCATTAAGTATGTAACAATATTTTGAAAACCAGTAACTGTAGAGAGAAACACATTTCTGATTAGTATAATAATATACCATAAATTATACCAGCACCTAATAGCATTAAACTTTATGAGGGTATGTATACAGTGTACTATATTATAAAAATTTAAAGATTTTCATCAACAAAACAATATTATTGCTTGTATAATTTCAAAAATAATAATTTTGACCTACTATCTCATTGGTTTGTAGATGGCTGTCTTTTCCCAGTGTCTTCAAAAGGTCTTTCTTCCGTGTTTCTGAATCCTAATTTCCTCTTATAAAGACCTCAAGTCATAGGAGATTTGAGTCCACCTTAATGATTTCATTTTAACTTAAACACCCTTTACCTCCAATTAAAGTCAAATTTTGAGGTACCTCATACTCTGGACCTCAACATAGGAACTTTTGGGGGACACAGTTCAGTCCACAGCAACTTGCATTCCTGTTGAATTTATCATTTAGTTGTGTTGCTTTTCTAATAGATTAACTCCAGCCACCATGATGTTGTTATTGGTAATGGGCCATACTTCCTATTCTAAAAAATGTATTAAATATCTACTTATAGCACAGGACTGAGAGAATAAAAACAAACTTGATGGGTGCTACAATCACACTGGCATTCTGCCTGGAGACTTTCCAGACTGTGGTGCAAAAAGCAATAACTGAAACACGGCATAGCAGTATTATTGGGTTGAGAAGAGGGAAATCAGGTTTCAGGAAGGCTGCAAATGGCTTTAAATTCAGTATAAGACTGCAAGTTAGGAAGAGCTCTATAGAGGAATATCTCCATAAATTTTCATAGTAGTACCTTGAGTGGTTGTTGAATACTAAACTACATGTGAACAGAATAGGATGCTATGAAGCTGAGCAAAGCCAACTATTAGATAGAAACAATAACAAAGGCACTAACCATAACTGTCACATGTTAGAATTAAGGTACTTCTTACCGTTAATCCAGATGTTCCTTCACAAAGCTTAAACTAACTGCCCACCTTAAAATTTTTTCACTTGGACCTCTTCCCCAAGAATTCAGAAGTTCCTGGCATATCAGTTCCTCTGCTGCCTAAACTAGAAAAATTAAAGATAAATTAAAAATAAAACCTCATCAGTTAATACCATGAGCTGTTTAGATGAAATAAAATTCAAGGAAGGGAAGAACCCTTTTAAGATGAGCTATGTGGAAATATAGAAAAACCAAATGAGAGCAAGGCTATTTATTCAGAGCTTGCTGTAGGATCAATCACCATCACAGAATTTGGCAGGGATACAAAGGCAGTCAGAGAGTGGAAAAGTTTAATGAGAACAAGGAAAGTTTAGGTATGTTTTCATTGATGGTTGTTGGCCTGTAGAAGGTGGAAGCAGGCTAACTAGAAGTGGGGCTTCCTGTGTGATTGTTTTGGGGACCATACTTGGCTCATTCCAGTTGGTTCTGATTTGGAAATGAGAACAAAAATTAGGTAACCCAATAGACATTTTCTAATTCTGACTGTTCTGGTATGACAGCTGTATAGACCTTGATGGACTTTTCAAACTATCTGCAGCAAGTGGTAGTTTAGAAGTGTGTTCTCATACATGGTCTTCCCATTGTCTATTTATATATTCATCACTGAGGTCAAACAATTTTACACCCTAAGGCACTTGTAGATCCTGGGTATCATGGAATAATGGGGTAAGCTTAGGTTAAGAGTTCTTGGGAAAGAGAAGCCAACATTTAATTTGCAGCTGCGTACTGCTAAAGTAGCACATTGTGACTGCATGACTATGTTTCCCCATGAGAGAACTGCCACTGGGGTATTCTATGGACAACGTGAGGGGCTGAAGAGTTTATTTGAATATTTCTAAAGACAGAATACAATCTCCTGCAATATTACCTGATCCAAGAAACAAAGACTTGCTGTAGACTAAGATAGCCTTTGTACAACACCACTTACTCTCTGGGCAACTGCCTGTTTATGAACCTGTAGAGGGCAGGAAGCTGAAGAGCAGGGCAGAAAATCTCTGAAACCTTGCAAATTATCAGAGTTGAAGAGCAAAAGCAACCCAATACTTGGAAAATTGTAGAAGGCCATGCCTATAAATAAAAGTGAAACAAAAGAAGACTGAGTCTTCCCAAAGCTGAAATCCAGCCCTGACCAAGAAAAATATCATGATGGATGGGAAGAACAAGTAATTTCCTTACCTTAGTTGTCTCAGTGAAAAAAAATCTGGAAAACATGTATATACAAACCCCCAATTTTTGACAAAATGCCTAGATAATATTACAAATATTCATAAACTTGCAAATTAATAAATACACAAAGTAGGTTTGTATAATTAGTAGTCAAGAGAACAAAGATAATGGCAGCAAACTCAGATAAATTTTAGTTAATATATTTTATATATTATTACATGCAAATTGCGTATGAGTTATGTTTACATATTTTAAATACATATTTAATATTTGGAGTTTTAAAAGAAACTACATTAAAATGATGGATGAATATAGTACAAATAGCTAAGTAAATATGAAGTTGAAAAGGAATGCACATTCACAGAAATAAAAATCACTGATGTTTTCCAATAACAAAAAAATAATAAATTATTGCAACAAAATAGAGAGGCTTCAGATAGACTTACATAAATACAGAAATTTAACATAGGATCAATTGGCAGGATAAATCAATGACAAAATGAAATATCATCCATAGATATTATTGAGTAAGTGGCTCACTATAGGAGAAAGGTGAAAACTCATTCTTTAATCCCACAAAAGAGTACCAAAGAGATTAAAAGAAATATGCCAAGATAAAATTTCAAAAGTTATAGAAGTAAATGAAGGAGTCTATATTTGTGACAAAGGAATAAGTGATAGCTAAGAGCTACTTAACCAGAAAAAACCTTCAAGAGACAGACTATTAAAACAAAATTATTAGTGTGATACATCAAAATTGAGGCTCTGACTTCAGTGAAGGACACCAAAATCAGTTAACAGATAGACATATAATTAAGGAACATTTTTGTTTGGGCTAAACCAAAAACAGAATAATATTTAGAATATTAAAAACTACTTCTGCAAATCATCAACAAAAACTGCAACCCTGAAAGAAAAATGGGAAGAGGATGTGAATCTACATTTTCCACAGAATAAAGTCAAAGGGTACCAGCACATGAAAAGGTGTTAAAATTAATTTGGAAAGAAATATATTTTTTAATGGGAAAAAAAGCTGGAAAGTGCCCAATGTTGGTGATAAAATGAGAATATAAACACTCTAGTAGTGTAAGTTTACACTAGTTCATAATTCTGAGGAACAACCTATCAAATCTTCATCAAGTTTAGTATATGTATACATTTTGAAAAATACATTAAGCCTTGGGCATGTTCTAAAAAATTTCTTACAAATATTTTCTACAGGAACAAACGAGTAGAACTCATAGGAGCAAAAATTCTCAGGTTCAAAAAGCCCACGTATTATAATCAGATTTACTAAAAATAAATCCACACTAATGTATATTAAGGTAAACTTAATAAAAAAAAAAATCCAAAAAAACAACACAAAAGCAAAAGGTAAAAAGACTTAAATAACCAAAAGAAAACACACACACACACACATAAATTTTTAATGAATGTCAGTAATACTGACAGCTAATTTCTCTGCATTAAATATAGACTAAAGAGGGCAATAAGTAATACCTTTAAAAGTTTTATAAAACTATCTTTAAATTAAAAGGATAATGTATAAAGATATATTTAAAGCAAAAAAAAAAAAAAAAGTTCCAAAAATGAAACTGTCTCTAATTAAAATCCTCATTTAAGCAACAAGAAATGATATTATGTAAAAAAGGTATAAATTTCAAAAATGGAATGAAAACCAACTTATCACCAATAAAGTGAGAAGTTGTTAACAATCTAAATTTAAATTAATGAAGATAATCTTTTTACCAAGCAAAATTTTCAAAAATAAGTTACTAAACCAAATGACAACAACTTCATAAATTTTGGAAGAGTTTGATTAAAGTTATTCTAAATTTCTGATAATAAATATTTTTCTCAATCAGAAAATATTCTAAAATAGCACATATAGTAATTTGAATATTTCTATAAATATTAAAATATCATTTTTATATAGAATATTTTCCTTTTCTAGTTTTATTAGCTATATGCCTTACACTCACTCTTCAATTTCCTCTTCCCAAATTATTTGCATAAAGATTTTTTTAAGCATGTAAATATCCTTTGAAGTATAGGAGTATTTCAAATGGTGGACTGCTATAACTAATTTTACAATTAGTATTGCCAGTCATTTTATACAATAATTAGGTCTAATAAATTAATCACAACATTGGAAACCATCCTGTATAAATCAAAATAATCTTTCATCTTAGTTGTCATAGAAACTGATTATGGCAAACATGTTTAATGAAACACACATTTTATGCATAAATGATTAACTTAGTAAAGTTAAAATTGAGCTTAATCAAACCCATGTCTACCACAACTGTTAATACCACTCTATATCCTATCTGATGTATCATTTCTTTTTAAATTTGAGCCAAAAAACATACAATTCTAAAATAAATAAAGGATATACCTTTAGAGCTAATACTTGACAGCTCTCTCATAAGGGAAGAATTCTATTATTCCAAATAAAATAATGTATTAATGTGACTTGTCATAGCAACTGAATTGTTCTTGCTTCCGATGTGCCTGTTTTCATCATTGCCCAACTGTAATCATTTAGGAATGAATACACACACCATCAAACATTTGGATGCACTGAATTGAATCATCTTAAGGATTTAAAATGTAATTCCTAAGAAATAAAACGAAGGCCCTGGCTGGTGGCACAGGTAGCCTAAGAACCCAAAGGTTGCTGGTTTGATTCCCAGCCAGGGCACCTAACCAGTTTGCAAGCCAGCTCTCCAACCAGGTCCATAGATGGAAAGGCAACCATACATTGATATCTCTCTCCCTTTCTGACTCTCTCCTTTCCCTTCTTCCTAAAAATAATAAAATCTTTTAAAAAACAATAAAAAGAATACTATTAGAATCTTGGAACTGCTAGACTGAATCTTCTGTGCAAATATTCAAGATGTAGTCAAGGAAATATTTTGTCATTCATGGGCCTCATCCTCAACTGATTAAAACAAAGTTGTATGAGTCATTATTTTACAATGAGTCATTTTTACAAATTTCTTCATATGTGTTTTAATAGGCACTACCAAAACATAAAAATATTATAACGTAAAGAGAGAAGCATCCCTATCTCATTACAGAATATTACTAGGTCTAGCATGAAACTTAGGTGTTTTACATTAAAAAGTATCATTCAGGAAAAATGCTAAATGAAGTATGCATATATTAAAATTATCCATGAAAGACTTATGTATGTAAAGAGTATCCATGAAACACATTATATACAAAGAAACATAGAAAGAATAGCAATGTGACCATGTATATACACCTCTAAAAATAATCAATTTTTCAAAGACATAACCATAATATCATCGACTACTGTGGAATCACTGCCATTAGTTTCTGCCCTGACCAGAGTGGCTCCGTAGGTTGAAAAATTGGGACAGAACAAATGTTGTAGGTCAGAGGCAACCAACCAATGCCTCTTTCTCACATCAATGTTTCTGTCCTTCTATTTCTCCCTCCCTTCCTTTCTATCTAAATATAAATAAGTAAATCCTTTTTTTAAAGTTATTTCCTTATTATCATTAAATATTCAGTGAGTGTTCCCATTTGTCTCGTAAAAGTTTTCCAGTTGATTTGTTGAAATCAGAATCCAAATAAGATCTATGCAATGAATTAATCAGTGGGTGTTAGATTTTTCTTTATATATTTATCTTTAATTTTTTTTCTTTTGGAATTTATCAAAAAAAGGTAAAGTTATTTGTTGTACATAGTTTCACACAGCCAAACTTTTTCTGATTGCCTCTCTTTGCTATCTTTTAACTTTTTTCTGTCTTCTTATTATATATGAATAAATAGATACAGGGATTAATTTTAAAATTTTAGGAAGAAGTCTATATGAATAGATGCTATATGAATAGAATTCTATATTATTAACTGCATCAGAAGGCCATGGTAGCTGGTTGTCTTGACTTTGCCCTACTAGAAGTCACTGATGATAATTGCCTATATATATTAATGACTTAGGGTTGCAAAATAGTGACAATATTAATTCTAATACCCTTATTCATTTTTTGGCTGAGCTATATCTATATAAATAATTTTTCCTCATAAGTACTTTGATAACCACAAAATATAGTTTAAAAAGAAAGGAGAGGATAAATGCTTGATTATTTATCTTATTTAACAACTTTAAGAATAAATTGGATTCCTAGTACTTTCCAAAAAATCATAAGGCTATGTTTGTATAATATACCAGTATTTAATATTTAAACCATAGTCATAATTTATCTTTGATGCTCAGCTGATTTATTTCTTTTTAAAGTATTTTTAAGATTTTATTTATTATTTTTGGAGAAAAGAGAAGGGAGGGAGGCAGAGAGGGAGAGATATCAATGTATGATTGACTTTTACCTGCCTCCAGCTACAGACCTGGCTGGAGACCTGGCTTGCAACCTGGTTATGTGCCCTGGCTGGGAATTGGACCAGCAATCTTTGGGTTCACAGGCCAGTGCCTATCCACTAAGCCACCAGCCAGGGCTGATACATGAATAATAACTTATTATCTGTGCAGTCATTGAAGAACTGAAAGGAATATCATTTATAAGTACAGTCTAGGATGGGTTGTTTTTGATCCTCAGTTAAAAATACATAAGACCATGGTGACATTACCTTTTAACAGACTACATAATACATAAAGTTCAGTTTTACGAGTTATGAAAATAATTATTAATATGTTATTTTATTCTATTGCATCAACTAGTGTTTTCCAATATATCTTATTAATAAATACATAAACTACTTTTGCAAAATAAGATGGCTGAAGGGAAAATGATGTGATGTGAAAAGGCTCCTTGAATGCATATTTTTAAAAAAGTGGTGTCTGACATACACACACACACACATATATATTTTTTTATGTATGCAATCTTTAAAATTGCATGAAACATTTTACATGAAAAAAATGTTCATGTATTGCATTTACATTAATCAAAAATTTTTTTCTTCACAATTTAACATCATTATGTATATCTCTACATTTTAAAGAAGCAGGGATTTTTATTTTACATGTCTTTTAGTAATAGTCTTAATTTAAAAACTTCAAAATTGATGACCACAGACAGAACAGAAGAGGCCATTTCATTACAATGTGACCGAGGTGCCTAAAACTGACCACTGACCACAGGCTGATTGGATTAACAACTAAAGGAGACAGACAAAGACAATAGGTCTCTGGCAGTCTCCAACTGGCTGACTAGACCCAGACTGGGGCACGAGCTGACTTCACCAAGCACAGAGCCATGAAGTAAAAATAGTGCACCTCTACACCACAGAAGGTCACACCACTAGGACAATAAGTCAAAGCAGACCAATCCAAGAAGAAGAAACAAACAAGACTCATCTAAAATGGGAAAACAAAGAAATCAACCCTCAGCAACAGGAAAGGAAGAAACCTCAGGGAGAGTGCAAAATGAAATGGAGGCAAGCACACTATCAGACATGGAATTCAAAATAATGATGATAGAAAAGCTCAATGAGCTCAGCGAGTTCAGAGAAAACTACAAACAACTCCAGGGGAACTACAAAGAACTCCAAGAAAGCTACAAGGAACTTACTGAGAACTACACCAGCATTTAAAAGGACATAGAAATCATCAATAAGAGCCAGGAGTAAATGAATAATACAATTTCTGAATTGAAGAACACAGTAGAAGGAATCAAAAACAGGCTAGAGAAAGCAGAGGATCGGGTTATTGCATTGAGCTGGAGGTCAATGTAGAAAAAAGTTCCTAGGCAGTGCAACAAAATGAAAAAAGACTGAAAAAGAATGACGAGGTTTTAAAAGAGCTGAAGGGCAACATGAAACATAATAACATCCGTATCATAGGGATACCGGAAGGAGGAGAGGAGGAACAAGGGACAGAAAACTTCCCTAACTTGAGGAAAGAAAAAGCCATGCAAGCTCAGGAAGCACAGAGGGTCCTGAGGAAGATGAACCCAAACAGGTCCACATCAAGACATATCATAATTAAAATGGCAAACTTCAAAGACAAGGAGAGACTCCTAAAAACAGCAAGAGAGAAACAGCTAATAGCATACAATAAGGGGCTTTGATAAGGTTATCAGATGATTTCTCAACAGAAACACAACAAGCCAGAAGGGAATGGCAAAAAATATTTCAAGCAATGAAACCGAGGCCTGCAACCAAGAATACTCTACCCAGCAAGGCTCTCATTCAAAATGGAAGGTGAAATAAGAAGCTTCCCAGGCAAAAGAAATCTAAAAGAATACATTTCTACCAAACCAGCATTGCAAGAGATGCTAAAGGGTCTGCTTTAAGAAGATGAAGAATTTCTACTTCAACAGACTCTTAAATAGTTCAGGGGTTAATTTAGGACCACATAGAAAGTCAACCACAAGTTAAAAAAAATAGCCAGAATACTATTCTACAAAGTATTTAAATTTTAGGGATTTTTATTTTTATTTTTTTTAATATTTTATTTATTATTTCCAGAGAGAGAGGAAAGGAGAAAAGTAGAGAGGGCAAGTGATGCCAATGTATGGTTGTCTTTCACCTGCCTCCAGACACAGACCTGGGTGGAGACCTGGCTTGCAACCTGGTCATGTGCCCTGGCTGTGGAATCGAACCAGCAACCTTTGGGTTTGCAGGCCAGTGCCTTAACCACTGTGCTACCAGCCAGGGTGGGATTTTTATCATTTTTTACCTCAGCTTAGTAGACATAACAATTTCTACTCTGGGAACCAGCTCAGCTGAGCACTGCAAGTGCCATTATTTCTGAAGCCTTCAACTTGTAAAACACATGTAGAGGAAAATCAGAGGATATTGAAAGAAGTAAGACCTGTGCACAGCCAAAAAAAAAAAAAAAAAAAAAAACCATATCAATCTACTACTTAAAATGGAAAACTCCAAAAAGAATAAGTTGTAGTTCTAATAGCTTAAAATAAAGTTGAGTTGTATAACTGGAGTGGGAAGGACTGACTGAAAAAACAAATTAATTTTTTACTATGGGTTTAGCACTGTCTCTAGGACAACTTTCACAAAAGTGAGTTCTACAATACACCATTTCTGTGATATATTTCACAAAAAATAGCATTCCAGAGTAAAATAAGTATTAAAGAAGAAAATATCTGCTTAATTTGTTATGATATATCTAAAACACTATTATTTAACATGTAATAATTATATAAGCTATTGGCATATTTTAAATTTTTGTTATTAATGCTTCAAAATCCAGTATGTACTTTAAATATGTATAAAAATATGTATTAGTGTAAATGTACTTTTGCATGTGTTTGGTAATATTACAATTCCTATTACTTAAAAGAGTAATTCTTAAATAAATGAATTAACATAGGCATTTTGAAATAACAAAAAGAAAACTTTGTATTAATATGATTTGAGAAGATGATAGAAGGCAATAATTAAATGGTGAATTGTCTGGATGTGAAAGGAAAAACTTTAATAAGTACACATTGATGGTTACAGAATAGGCAGGGGGATGTTAAGAGGAATAAAGGAAATGGAGAAGCCAAAGAATTTATATACATGACACATGGACATGAACTAAGGAGAGCATTGCTGGAGGAAATGGGGTACTGGGTGGAGGGGGGCAAGAGGGGGAAAATTGAGACAACTGCAATAGCAAAATAAATAAAATATTTTTATTGGAAAAAAATTTTAAGTAAAAAAACTTCAAAATTCAAAATTATGTAACAACTCTCATAATTTTTCTAACACTAATTTCCTTCTTAATAGCCAGGATGACAAATCACTTAAAGAAAAGGGATATAATCCAATTTGAAGAATAAATTACTGATTTAATTATAATAAAATACTTAACTAGTTGCAACAATTTTTAATATCATATTTATTTTTGTCACATACCTAAAAAGTGTTTTAAAGAGAATTACATTAACTTAAAATTCATAAGCATACATCAGATTAGAATATAACCTTTGTTGCTTTCAATCATAAAGGTTGGCTATGTCATTTCTGGGGTTATTAAGTTATGTTATTAAAAATTAAACATATAAGAACAAATAAGAAGTATTATAATTTATAAACTCTGTAAGAGATGAATCTTAAGGAGTACTATGGGCACAAAAAGTGAGAATATATCAACAAAATAACGTAATCTCCATATAATAAATATATCACACATATGTAGTATAATTGTATCAATTATCAAACTCAATTGTAAGATGTACTGAATTCAGTAATTCATTCTATTTGTCAAAAGCCTTATCTCAGCCCATTTTCTTACAAGTACAGGGAGATCAATATCAAGACACCATAGAGCTAATTACCAAAGAACACATATTTGTATTTCACACTGTACCTAACCTGCTTAAGAAAAACGTTCAGGTTTTATAAGCTATGGTCTAAAATAATGAGATATATGTGATATAAATAGTCAGCTATTGCATTTTTTATTTAAAATTAAAGGTTTATTTTCTTGATGTTATCTTCAAGATGAATCCCAATATAAGAAAATCTATGTTCAATTATCTAACATAAATAGCAAAAAAAAAACTTAATAGAAATGCTGAAAGAATTAAACATATTTAATGCATACTATGCCTGCAGGAGCCATGCTAATTGCTGATTATATGTAGAAAGATTTTATAAGGTATCATTGAATGCAGTTATTGTTTAAGAGTGAAGGGAACACTATTACTCATTATGCTGAAACAATACATGTAACACAAGTCTGTCCAAGGCAACCAGAACATCCTGGTTAAACTAAAATAATTACAACAAATGGGCCCCTACCTTCTTAGGTATAAATGGCTATTTTATACATAAAGAAGTAACTGTAAATTTTCAAAATGTTCAAGAGCTGAATAGGATAATCATAATAGAACTGAGTATAGTAAGAACAAGATTTCAGTATAAAGCTTGCTACCTATGTCAGCAGTATTATGCGGCAGTTATATTTACAATTTAAACGTTTGCCTTATTGCTTATATTTTAACCTTCCTCTGCTATTACAATTTTTTTCCACCAGATGGTAGCCAATAAATGCAGGAAGAGAGACATTAATAAAGTTTAAAAAATCAAATTGAAATGAAAGTTCTATAGAAAATTTGATAACTGGCTTTAATAACTATGTAAAATTTTATATATTAAATAAAACCAAACATCGTTCACATTCTTTAGGGTTAACTTGGATATTTAGTTTCGTGAGGCTGTTAAATAATATTTATAGAAAAATACTATATTTAAGCATAAGAGTCAATGCTCATTTTTTCATAGGTCATTTGCAAACATATGAATACAGTGTAGATTTATTTTAAATATTCCTCAAGCCTTTGTTTAGAGGAAGCATTGTGATATTATTCTAAACCAAAGTTTTTAGGCTATGCATTTCCTGGCTGTCATTTTTCTTAATTCTATCTCTCTCTCTTAATTCTGCAAAAATCAGATATGTGGAATTATTTCCTCTGTGTGGAGTTTTCTCCTCTAGCCTTGGTAGTTTTGGCTTGCACATGAAGTATGCATTATTTGCAAAAACCAATTATCATTCCTGTCTGGGTACATTAAGATTTCTCCTACAAGTCTTTTCCTCTCTATCACATTTAAGCAACAGTTTACATGAATTATTCATAGTTCCCATATTGCAGGCAAGTTTTTTTATTAAATTTGATCATAATAATAGTTATTACCCCAGTCATGGCAGTTTTATGAGTCTTCTTCAATGCCATTACATGGAAAGATTTCAATCAAGAAATATAAAAGATGCAAATCAATTTCCATAATAAAATTAAACTGTACCATCTACTCCTTCTTTCCAGCAATAGAGCTGATTGACAGTCTCTTCCTAGTAACTGGAGCAGGTAACATTCACAGACAGATATGGAGAATGGCACATTATTTGCTTTTACGAACTTCAGTGGCTTTTCTTCATTGTTGTTATTTGGTGTTCGCTAATCTCACTAGAACATAATATTTAAATCGGAGTCTATATACAAATTTATTTTCAAGCATAGTATTTCCTTGTCTAAAAGTAGTTTATTTTCCCAAGTAGTTGTGCTTATAACAAAATAAATACAGTATTAGGCTCTGTAACACTGTTTTCTTCCTAATGACAGCATAATCTCATTTTGTACACTATTATTAGAGAGTGACTAATTTGGTTCTGGGTGTCAATTTTTAATTTAAAAATTACTATTTTATGGTGATCATTTTCTTCCAAAAAATGTGTCATAACCTGCTCTCAGTGAGGGGAGGTGTTTGGTTGAGTTGGGCTGTAAAATTGCAGAGTTCTACTGGGAAAGTTTTACAGAGAGTGATCAGGATATCTGAGAAGAGAAGAATATTTATGCAAATGTGCATTACATACCCTGGTTTAAAAGAGAGGGTCTGTAGACCTATGAACGCACTCACTTCTTCCTCAAAACATATGTAACTGGAATTGAAGTCATCCAATTCTACTCCCCTCAAAATGTTTCACATGATCTGAACAGAAGATGAGACAGCAACTATGATTTTTTATAAGAATGACTCCTCACCATTCTTCCAGGCAATGGCACCAAACAGATCTTGCAGGTTAAGTCTTTATAATTCTCTTTAACAAATATTCACAGTTAATAGTTAACATTGGCTTCACATCTAAAAGGTCTTCAAGCTTAATATCTTTACTTTTTATAAATTCTACTTTCACTAATACTTCGTTGTTATGGAAGTAAACTAAAATATAATTTCAGAAAGAGATACAAATTATTTTTAGTGAGGCAAAATAGAAAAAAATTTTAATATATTTTGATTTTGCTATTACAGTTGTCCCAATTTTTCCCCCTGTAGCTCCTAGATGGTTTCACCATGTAACCCTATTTATCTTTCACACATTAACTTAAACTTTACTAAGTCATCAAGCGTTTAATAACTATCCCATATGGTATAGGAGCCTGTTCTCTCTTGCTTATATCTTAGTATTTATCACCATGAACAGTTTTTGTTTAATTGCTTAGATCTATAGCATACTATAAATATTTTCTAGCCAGAAATATTGAATATAGATCTTATGTCTAGAACAATAACCAATTAATGGTTATTGGTTTGAATGGACATAATGATCAATATACCAGTTGCAGAGGTAAGCAGCTTCTGTCATTGATAACCGTATTCTGGAAAGATATTTTTTAATCAATGAGCAATTGTTTCTTTCCCACCTCATAATAGAATATGTTTATTTTTATAAACTATAGGGTGTTTTCTTTAATGCTGTTCATTCTCTAGTTTAATTGAGAGCAATAAGGAATTCATCTCATTAAGCCATATAATTAATTTTAATTAAATTGTTAAATCATGTTTAGGGAATAAAAGTATTCTAATTTCAAAAAGCAAAGGCATACATAACATACTCATTTTACATTTTAACTTTTGAATATAAAATGCCTACACACTTAAACTAGCTAAGAATAACTTTCATAGTAAATTTAAATAACTACATTTCCTGCAAAGTTGAATGTGGATTACAAAATTAGACTTAATATTCCTGGTACATAAAGAAAGAATAAAAATAAATTAACTCATAAAGTAGAGTTATAGGGCAGGTGACTGACTGAGTTGAGAAAAAATCACCTGAGCTGTAAATTTTTCTCTTTAAAATATCCTACTTAAAATAAGAGTAATGATAATAATAATATGTCACTACGAACTACAGTAATGAAGAGAGTATAGGCCCCAGCTGGTAGCTCAGTAGTTTGGTGCCAGCCTTCAAGCTCAAAAGTTGCAGTTTCAATTCCCAGTCAGGGCACATAGCCAGGTTGCAAGCCAGGTCTCCAGCCA
The DNA here is from genome assembly GCA_004026585.1 of Noctilio leporinus. Classification (NCBI taxonomy): domain Eukaryota; kingdom Metazoa; phylum Chordata; class Mammalia; order Chiroptera; family Noctilionidae; genus Noctilio; species Noctilio leporinus. The sequence continues at coordinate 232,492 of PVIW01000886.1, read as the reverse complement.
GATCCATGGCTGGAGGCAGGTGAAAGGCAACCACACATTGATGTTTCTCTCCCTCTTTTCTTCCCTCCCTGCCCTTCTCTCCAAAAATAATGAATAAAATAATTTAAAAAAAAAAAAAAGAGTGTAGTGGCACCAGGATAGACAAAAATAGATCGATGACAATGATTTGAAAATATAGGGGAAAAACCTTATATTTATGGTTGATTAAAGATTGACAAAGTGGCCTAGACAATTCAATGGGGAAAAATAATCTCTTCAACAAATAGTGCTCAAACAATGCAATAATTACACGCAAAAGACCTCATACCTCATACATCACACCCTATACAAACTTATCTTAATATGAATCACAGACCTAACTAAATCTAAGAACTAAAACTATAAAACTCTTAGGGAAAAAGGATGAGTAAATCTCATAACCTTGGATTAGGCAATGGTTTTTAATATATGAACCACAAATCACAAACAATAAAAGGGAAAGAAAAGAGATAAATTTAAAATTTATCTCTTCATAAAATTTAAAACTTTGCTAACACGATAAAGTAAAAACATACCTCAAAAATTGAGAGAAAATATTTCTCAATCGTATATCTGATAAGGGACTTGCTTCCAGCATAAATAAGCCTTACAACTAAATAATAATCAGATACAATAATTTGAAATGTGCAAGGGATTTGAATAGACAGTTCTCAAAAGAAAATATATAAATGACCAATGAGCACATGAAAAGATGTTCAATATCATTAGACATTAGAGAAATGTAAATCCAAACCACAATGAGATAACATTTCACTCACCAGGAGGCTTAAAAATAAGAAAAAGATGAGTTATAACAAGTATTAGTGAAGATGTAGAGAAATTATAACCTTCATTGCTGGTAGGAATGTAAAGTGGTGCAGTTATTTGGAAAACAGCTTGGCAATTCCTCAAAATATTAAATAAAGAATTTACTGTACAACCAGCAAAGCCACTGATATACAGGGTAGGGCAACAGTAGGTTTATAGTTGTTTGTATAGAAATAGTGCAATTAATAAATAATAACACAGTAATCAACTTTTTCAAAAACTCACAGGTATAAACCTGTTTTTGCCATACCCTGTATATATTTTTAATTTTTTAAGATTTTATTTATTATTTTTAGAGAAAGAGGAAGGGATAGTGGCAGAGAGGGAAAGAGACATCAATGTATAGTTGCCTTTCACCTGCCTCCAGCCATGGACCTGGCTGGAGACCTGACTTGCAACCTGGTTATGTGCCCTGGCTGGGGAATCGACACACCGTGTATATTTTAAAATAGAAAACATATGCTCATACGAAATATGTAAGTATTAATTTCAGTATTCTTCATAAAAGCAAAAATGTGGAAGAAACCTAAATGTACATCAATTGATGAATGAATAAAAGACACTCATATGATGGAATATTTTTAGCAATAATAAGAAATGAAGTACTTATACATTCTACAGCAGGGATAATATCTGCTCCCCATCGGAACATCTTTTTTACTATTGTTCTATTATAGTTATCCCAATTTTCCCCCATTGCTCTCCATTGCCGCATCCATGCCTGCTTCTACCCTCAATCCCCACCCTGTTGTTTATGTCCATGGGTCATTTATACCTGTCCCTTAACTAGACCCTTTTCCTTTCCTTCTTTTTCCACCCCACTCTGGTCACTCTCAGCCTGTTCTTTGTTTCCACACCTCTGGTTATATTTTGCTCATTTGTTTTGTTCATTAGGTTCCTCTTCTGGGTGAAATCATATGGTGTTTGTCTTTTGCTGCCTAGCTTATTTCACTTTCCATCCATGATATCTTGAAAGGTAGGAGTTCATTCTTTCTTTCTGCTGTGTAGTATTCCATTGTGTAGATGCATGAGAGGTTTGTTATTTTATTTTATTGTTGTTCTCTTACAGTTGTCCCAATGTTTCCCCTGTTGCTCTCCACTATTCCACAGCCCTACTCCCATGGTCAATCCCCTCCCTGTTGTCCATGTCTATAGGTCATTTATGTTCCTTGACTAAACTCTTCTGCTTCTTTCCCCTCTTCTGTCTCTCCCCCTCCCCTCTGGTCACTGTCAGTCTGTTCCTTGTTTCCATACCTCTGGTTCTACAGTATTTTGCTCATTTGTTTGCTTTGTTCATTATGTTCCTGTTATAGGTGAGATCATTTGGTATTTTCTTTCACTGTCTGGCTTATTTCACTAAGCATAATACTCTCCAGTTCCATTCATGCTATCACAAAATGTAGGAGTTCTTTCTTTCTGCTGCCTAATATTCCATTATGTAAATGTAACACAATATTTTTGATCCACTCATGGGCATTTAGTTAGGCTGTTTCCAGCACTTGGCTATTGTAAATAGTGCTGCTATGAACTTAGAGATGCATAAATTCTTTTAAATTGCTGCTTCAGGATTCTTTGGGTATCATCTTAGCAGTGCAATCACTGGATCAGAATGCAGTTCCATGTGTAGTTTGTTGAGGGAATTTCATACTGTTTTCCACAGTGGCTACACCAAGGATCCTGAGGGCTGCTCCCTTAGTTCTCTCCCCAGAGCCACCCCTGCCTTTGCTAGAGCCCAAGGTACATGGCTGCAAATGAAATTTTATGCATTGGCCCCTTAAGTGTTTCTCTATGTCTCCAGCTGTCTCTTCCTGGCAGATAGAAACCCTGCCACTTTTCCTAGTGGTATGTTTTCTTTCTGGGTTCCTTTCCAGCCCTGGTGCTGTAGGCTGGCCTTGAGCCTTGGGCCTTGGACACCACACTTCTCAGGGTGAACACCCTGGCCACTGAAATTTCCCCCTGGCACTTCAGCTGCTGCCCATGGGAGCCCAGCCAGCCCTCAGTACCAGTCAGTGTGGTGAAACAGTCTCTTCTGTCTATCTGTGCTTATAAAGCTTCTCTCCAGCTAGTGTTTCAGTTGGCTATTCTGAATGATTTCTCTACAATTCAGTTGTAATTACAAATTGATCCTGGGCGGAGGTTAGTGTTACTTCCACTTACTCCTCTGCCATGGATGATATTATCATACTAATTGAAAGATGCCAGTCAGAACCTACCATATACTCTATCACTACTTTATTTATAGAAAATATTTTTTTTAATTACAGCTAGGAGAAGATAAAACAAAAATTGTAAGCAGTATGACACATTTTAATCCAACCATATCAATAATCACTTTAAATGTAAATGGTGTAAAGACATCACTTAAAAGGTTGAGGTTGTCACATGAAATGATATGTTGGCCAAAATAAGTTCACTTTAAATAAGAAGGCATTGAGGGTAAATACTGTTTGTTAATTGTAAGATTTTTTAAGTGAAATTTTATAATTTTATAATTACTTCATTAAAATATATATATAATTTTATAATTACTTTATAAAAAATAAAGTAATTGCAATGTCTTAATCTAGTCAATAAAATAAATTATACACCATCAGTTATTTTTGTTCCATTTTTCAATTTTTTTAGGCTTTACATCAAAACCACTAGGGGTAATATTAATCAGCACTACAGTAAACCTACTTTGAAATTCTATATTTTAGGGCCTCTGTATGTCAGCTTGTTGTTGTCAGTATTTATTTACTTAGCTTTCTTTTTTTCCTGAATCTCAGAATGATCCAATGCTTTATTTTCTGCAAAGTGCATTCCACGGGCTTTTCTCTCTGTAGCAACAAGGACAAAGTACTCAAATTGTGCATATATTCATTTCAGTGACCTAGGTATCCATGGATAGATATAAGTGGATAAAGAGGGTGTGGTGCATACATACAAGGAATATTACTCATCCATAAAAAGAATGCAATCTTGCCATTTACAGTATGTATGCCCCAGTGCATTATGCTAAGTGAAATAAGTCAGAGAAAGACAAAACACGTATGATTTCTCTTATACGTGACTCTAAAAAACATGATAAACAAAACAAAACAGAAACAAATTCATCAATACAGACAATCAACTGATGGTTGCTAGATAAGAAAGGTGGGAGATGGGTGGAAAAAGTGAAAGGAATAAGGAGATACAAACTTCCAGTTATAAAATAAGTCACTTGGGTGTAAAGAACAGCACAGGGAATCTTTTCAATAATATTATAGTAATTATGTATGATGCCAGCTCTGTATTAGGCTTATCATGGTGATCACTTCATAAGGTACATAAATGTATAACTATGTTGTATATCTGAAACTAATATTGTGTATCAACTAGAATTAAAAACAAAATTATATACCCAGAAAAATTTTAAATACACTCCTGTAAGTCATTATGAGCAATTTATTCTAAAATACATCATTGTTTTAATATCTATTTTAAACCTTGGCAAATTGAAACATCTTCTGTTTGGCTGTAGAGCTAACTTTTGTTTGGCCTTTAAATAAAATGTAGCATTCAAGAAATTTGATTGCATAGTAAAAATAAGTTCCTGAATATTCTCTTTATATGACATTCCTTTAAAAAAAAAAGACTTTATATATTTTATATATTATTTTTAGAGAGAGAAGAAGGGAGAGAGGGAGAGAGACATCAATGTATGGTTGCCTTTCACCTGCCTCCAGCTATGGACCTGGCTGGAGAGCTGGCTTGCAACCTGGTTATGTGCCCTGGCTGGGAATCGAACCAGCAACCTTTGGGTTCGCAGTCTGGCACCTTATCCACAGTGCCAACAGCCAGGGTAGAATTTTTTTTTTCCTTTTAAAGATTTTATTTATTATTTTTAGAGAGAGGGGAAGGGAGAGAGGCAGAGAGGAAAAGAGACATCAATGTATGATTGCCTTTCACTTGCCTCCAGCTAAGGATCTGGCTGGAGACCTGGTTTGTAACCTTGTGCCCTGGTTGGGAATCAATATATGACATTTCTTTATGAGAATGTTTCTAGATGAAAAATAAAATGGACTATAAATAAGCAGTAGCTATTTTCTTGGCCAATTCAGTTTCAAAATTCTCTGATAGCTGATGTGCCCTTTGTGTTTGTTCATCTTGAAAATTCATCTTAGTTTATATATTTCACCTTCCCAGATATAAAAAGAAACAATGATGATTTGTTCAATACCTGCTACTCAACTGAGTGACTGGCTAGCACTGAAAAAACACCTTGAGGCTGGTGGCTATTTTGTTAAAAATGCTTTTCTTTTTCATATGGAAAAAATCATTAAAACAATTCAACCTTGTCCAAATATACTTTTATTCAAGAATCATTGCAGGTGACTTTATTTACTTTTAATATTCCTAAAGGATGACAATATAACTAACAAATATAGTTGTAGTTCAGTTTTTCTGACTTACTCAACTGAAATGCTGGTTTTAGAAGAAAATAGCTAAGGTTAACAAAAAATTCCTAAATCTCTTGTGAATTACATTAGGCATGAAATAATGTTATCATTATTCACTGAATTCAAACTATATACAGATGAGAATTTGCTGACAAAACAAATAGTAAACGTAAAAACTGTCTCCTAAAAATGTAAATATATTTCCATTGGAACATCTATAAAGTACTATGCAGTTTGCCCACAATCACAACCAAATGAAATTGCTCACATACTAATTCAGACCTAAACCTATTAATGGAAAACTATAAATATTCAAGTTTTTCAGAATAGCTTAGTTGAATACCATGTTGACACACATTTTGTTATTTTCCCCATTGTCTTGGCTTGTATAGTTTTCTGTGTACTCTCTCAAAGCAATGGAAGTGGAATTAATTTCTACATCTAGACCAAATTTCTTTCTTTTAAAAAACCAGGAAATCACTATATGCTAATTGATTAAGCAAAAGTGCTATTGCATTATATGCTATTTGAAGGCAAATGTTGTGAAGATGTGGGGTTAGCACGTGTTGTGCATGTTGACAGAGCATCAGTCATTCTGGGAAGTAGCTTAAATTTAGAGAAGTATAAAACCTCTGTGGTCACTAGGAGTATTCATAATACAGGATTCTAGAATCCATTATCTATTTGGCCCAACCACAATCAATCTGTTGTGAAGATATACAAAAAAAAAAAAAAAACCTTGTATTATTTCACAAATGTGAAAGCTATATAAATAGGCAACTAATTGAAAATATGAATGTAAGTTTAGGTCTAATATAGTTTTAAGTAAAAATGGTCACATTTTTCTGATAAGTGCTAATATATTTTTATTAAAACTTAAGAGCTATGTTCTTTAGAAAATACATGAATGAAGATACCTAGATTATCTGGAAAGGAGATGGAATGTAATGGAATTGACCAATGATTTAGTGCTGATCATATACATTACAAAACAAATTAAAATAAATATAAACATAATTTTCTGTTGGACTGGAGAACCTGTATAAAGAAGGTAAATAATATCCCTCCAGGTTTTCCTTCCTTTAGAGAGAAAAGTTTTCTGCTAATGAGTAGGGGAATATCTTAGCATTTTCTCATGAATCAAGAAAAAGTATTTCTAATATATGACTTTTAGATGCTATCTGTATTATTTAACTGCTGTTTTCCAAGGACTTGAAATATAGTATACTATCAGAATGAACAGATCATCAGACTGGTCCAAAACACACATCTGGTTACAAGAAATCAATCATAAGTGTAAATCACCAATGGGTTTAAAATAAACCAATTAAAAAGATATATGAACACTAAGATGAAAAACTCTGGAATGGCTATATTAATAACAGATATAAAACAGACTCTAGAATAAGGAACATCACTGTGATAAAGACCAATATTTTTTAATGAAAGAGGTCAATTCATCAAGAAATGTTTAATGACCCTAAATGTATGTGCACCTAACAGAATTTCACATATATAAGCCAAAATCTGACAGAACAGAAAAAAGAAATGCAAATTAGGCCACTTTTAAAACAAATTTGCAAAGGATGAAAATAATACAGAGTATGTGTTCTGAAAATAACAGAAGAGTTTTTCAGAGAATAGAAATCAAAAAGAATGATAAAAGAGATATTCACAAACATGGGTCTAAATAATTTTTGGGTCAAAAAAATAAATCACTAGGCAAATTAAATTTTTTGTAAGAGGCCATTTTTTAAATCCAAACAGTTTTTATTGTTGTTATAATTGTTTCATTTTTCCCCCTTTTCTCTCCCCTGCCCCATCCTCTCTATCCCCTCTCCCACAGTTAATCCTCATCTCATTGGTTCCTCTACTAAACCCTCACCCTACTTCTCCCCGACCCCAGTCAGTATCATTCCGCTCCTTTTTTTCCCCCATGTCCCTGATTTTGTTCTGTTCATCTATTAGTCTCCCATATTAAGTAAGGTCATATGGTATTTGTCTTTTGCTGCCTGGCTTATTTCACTAAGCATGTTACTCCCCAGTTCCATCCATGCTATCTCAAATGGTAGTAAATTCCTTCTTTCTCTCTGAGAACTCCATTGTGCAAATGTACCAAAGATTTTTGGTCCGTTCATCAACTGGTGAGAATTTAGGCTGCTTCCAGCACTTGGCTATTGTAAATGTGCTGCTATGAACATAGGGGTGCATAGGATCTTCTATATTGATGTTTCAGGATTCTTTGAAGTAATCCTAGCAGTGGAATTGCTGGATCAAAGGCAGTCCTATTTTTAGTTTTTTGAGGAAATTCCAAACTGTTTTCTATAGTGGCTATACCAGTCTGCATTCCCACCAGCAGAGCACCAGGGTTCCCTTTTCTCTACATCCTCACCAGCACTTGTTGCTTGTTGATTTGTTGATGATTGCCAGTCTGACAGGTGTGAGGTGGTATCTTACTGTGGTTTTAATTTGCATCTCTGATGGCTAGTGATGTTGAGGTGAAAAGTTCTATATATTTCAGTTAAGTCCATTTCATCTAGACTGTTGTTCAATACCATAATATCCTTGGTGTTTCTTTGCTTGGATGGTCTGTCCATTGTTGACAGTGGGGTGTTAAAATCCCCTAAAATGAGTGTGTTTTATCTATATCCTTCTTAGAGTCATCCACGATTTTTCTTAAATACCTGGGTGCTCCTGTAATGGGTGCATATATATTTACAAGGGTTATGTTTTCTTGGTGGATTGTTTGCTTAAATATTATGAAATGTCCTTCTTTGTCTCTTTTGATGGCCTCTGTTGAGAAGTCTATTTTGTCTGAGTATTGCAACCCCAGCTTTTTTTCATGTCCATTTGCTTGAAATATTTTTTTCTATCCCTTTACTTTCAGTCTGTATAGATTTCTTGTTCTGAGGTGGGTCTCTTGTAGACAGCATAAATGTGGATCATATTTTCTTATCTATTCAACTTCTCTATGTCTTTTGATTGAAGCATTTAATCCATTTATATTTCACGTTATTCTTGATAGGTAGTTTTTCATTGTGATTTTTTTCTCTTCGTACCTATGTTTCTCTCTCTCTCTTTCTTCCTGTTTTTATAGCAGTCCCTTTACCATCTTTTGCAATGCTGGTTTGGTGGACATGTACTCTTTTAGTCTTCTGTCTGGGAATCTCCTTATTTCACCTTCCATTTTGAATGATAACCTTGCTGGGTAGAGTAGTCTTGGTTGAAGGCCTTTGTTTTTCATTGCTTAGAGTATTTTTTACCATTCCCTTTTGGCTTGTAGTGTTTCTGCTGAGAAATCAGTTACTGACCTTCTCAAAGCTCCCTTCTGTTATTAGCTCTTTCTCTCTTGCTACGCTTAGGATTCTCTTTATCTTTGAATGTTGCCATTTTAATTATGATGTGTCTTGGTATGGGCCTGTGAGGGCTCATCTTCATTTGGACCTTCTGCACTTCCTGGACTTGGGTAATTTTTTCTCTCAGCAAATTTGGGAAGTTTCCTATCATAAGTTTTTCAAACATGTTTTCTATTCCTTGCTCCTCTTCCTCTCTTTCTGGTATCCCTGCAATATAGATTTTATTACACCTCATATTGTCCTGAAGCTCTCTTAGCTCCTATTCATTCCTTTTCATTTTTTTAAAATTTTGTTGCAGCGTCTAGGTATATTTTTCCACATTGTCCTCCAATTGGCTGATCCAGTTCTCTGCTTCCTCTAACCTGCTTTCGATTCCTTCCACTGTATTCTGCAGTTCAGAAATTGCATTCTTGATTTCTTCCTGGTTCTTATTGATAGTCTCTATGTCCCCTTTAATACTGGTATAATTTCCCATAAGTTCCTTGTAGTTTCCTTGTAGTTCTTTACAGTTTTCTTTGAGCTCATTGAGCTCATTGAGTTTTCTTATAACTATTGCTTTGAATTTTACATCTGATAGACTGCTTATCTCTATTTCACTTAGCAGTTTTTTCTGGGGATTCCTCCTTTCCTTTTGGTGATGAACTGTTTCTTTTTCTGCCCATTTTAGGTGTATTTTCTTGCTTGTTTTTGTGTCTTATATTAATCTGCTATGACTCCCTGACTTCTTTTAGTGACCTTCTGTGGTAGGAGACCTATAGGATTCTATGGTGCAGACTGCTAGGTTTCCTCAACTTGAGCTCGAACTGGAGTGCTCTATCCCCACCACTGAGCTCCCATTTGGGCCTGCTACTACTGTTGCTTGGGCACTTCTGAGTACACAAGAGCCTTGGTGGGAAGGGCTGAGCACTATGCAATATGTTTCTGTAAGGGCCAGAGGATGGGTTGCTCAGACTGGGACATGCTCCCCCCTCCCTGCTGGGCCCCCCATTTATGTCTCTAAAATATTCTGAATTGGGTGTTTAGCAGTGTGGCTCAGTTGGTTAGGTGTTGTCTCCTGGATCAAAAGGTCATGAGTTCAATTCCCCATCAGGGCACATGCCTGGGCTATGGATTTGATCCCCAGTTGGTGCATAGGAAAGGTAACTGATCAATGTTTCTCTAACATTTATGTTTCTCTCACTCTTTTTCTCCCTTTCTCTCCCTCTCTCTAAAAATAAAATATTTTAAAATGTGTCTAATAAAGTAAAACTTTAAATACAATATGTCAAATTGGTTATGATGCTGCAAAAACAGTTATAAAAAGAAATTTATAGCTCTGAGTAACATATATTATAGTTAGATAATTAGAGATTATCTAAAAAATCAATGATCTAAGCTTCAACATAAACTTAAAAAGTTGAAACAGAAAATTAAAACTAGAGTAAAAGGACAGAAAAAATGTAACAAAGACAAAAGCACAAATCAACCAAAAGTAAATAAAAATAAAACAATACTTTTCCTTTATTTAATTCATAAAGTTGATCACATAAAAAATAGAAGGTAAATTAACAATATCAGGAATTAGAGAAGGGTTATAAATATGCATCCTATATTCAATAAAACATTAACAAGAGGAGGTTATGAAATTTTTACAATGTATTTGCCAATTTGGTTGATATGAATATGAAATAAATTCATAAATATCAAATTTAATAAAATATATTTTATCAAATGTAAAAATCTACAGAGATAAAGCCTCAAAAGGGAATAAAGAAGACATGAACTGTGAATATAGTTATATTGTGAAACACCATCACAATGAAAATAAAGGTATAATTATAGCATGCAACATGGGAGAGTAACACAGAAATAATAATAAATGAATCCAGGCATAAAAAATACTCTTGTATGTTTCCATTAATATAAAGCTTAATAATTGCCAAATAATATTTTGTTAAATTCAGACTAATTGGAAGCTGGACACAGATTAGTAATTAGGAGGCAATATGAAATAAGTTTCTCAAGTGCTCAGAATATTCTGATTCATGCCCCATGTGGAACTATACAAGATTCATTTTTATATGTCAGTGATTAATATATGCATAATTGTGCACTTCTCTATATGTGTGCTATATTTCTAAAATATTTTCAGTTATAAAAAGTGTAGTGATTTAAAATAATAAGACTCTTATGTGGGTTCAGCAGCTATGGGTTGCAGTATGATGATTAATTAATCACTTCTATACAATTTTATATCTTCCATTGTATTTTTAGTTAGGTCCACATATATTAAATGGTATCCTCAAAGCATAATACATCCAGTTACTTTTGCTCTATTTTGATATGTAATACTCTGATTGAATCATATGGTAAAGGAAAATTTTATATTCAATAGGATAACTATTTTAGATTAGTATGGTTTGTCTGTAATTTTCTTTTTCTAGAATGAGTAGTTTCCCTCTTCTACCCTCTCAAAAATAAAATTAATATGCCTAATTCATCAGTAAATTTTTTGCTTGTTACACTGGCCATAAATCGTTCCTTCCACATCAATGCACATCTATGATCCCATGCATGTGAGCACAGAACTTGCACAGCTACTAGAGACTAGTATCTGGAAAGCTCTTCAGGACTCACAGCTTATTGGACAATCTAAAAATGCTGATCTACTTCCAGTCAAGGTTATGGCATAGGTCAACACAGCTTGTCTCCTCACACAACCACATCAAAATTACAATGAAGGTACACAACAACCATTACTCAGAACAGGCAGAACTCAAGCTGAATAGAAATATGACAACTACAAAATTAAAGAAACCACATCCATCCAGCCTGTTATGAGGGGTAAAGACACTATGCAGGAAGCACATTGAGTCCCACACAAGATGATGCAAAGGGGCCCACTTTAAGATACATCATAATTAAAATGCCAAAGGTTAAAAATAAACAGGCAATATAGAAAGCAGCATGATTGGCACTGGTCTTCAAACCCAAAGGTCACTGGTTTGATTCCCAGTCAGGGCACATAATCAGGTTGCAAGCCAAGTCTCCAGCCAGATTCTTAGCTGAGGTCAGGTAAAAGGCAACCATACATTGATGTTTCTCTCCCTTTCTTCCTCTTTCCCTGCCCTTATCTCTAAAAATATTGAATAAAAAATCTGGAAAAATTTTTTTAAGCAGCATAAGAAAAGCAGTTAGTTACCTACAGGGGAGTTCCCATAAGACTATTCACTGATTTCTCAGAAGAAACTTTACAGGCTAGAAGGGATTGGCAAGAAATATTCAGTCATGCAAAACAGGGACCTACAGCCAGATTGTTCTGGCTATCGTTTAGAATCAAAGGGCAGATAAACAGCTTCCCAGACAAGAAAAAATTTAACGACTTCATCATCACCAAACCATTACTATATGAACTGTCAAAGGGACTTAGTTAAGAAAAACAAGGTCAAAATTATGAATAAAGTGGCAATAAATACATATCTATCAACAATTGAATCTAAAAAACAAACTAAGCAAACAAAAAGAACAGAGAGTGAATCATAGATACCGAGACTGTTTTGATGGTTACTAGAAGGGAGGGGAGTGTGGGGGAATGGGTGAAGAGGAGGGGATTAAGAAGTACAAATAGGTAGTTACAGAATAACCATGGGGTTGTAAAGTACTGTACAGGAAAAGGAGTAGCCAAAGAACTTAAACTCATGACCCATGGACATGAACAATGGTGGGAGGGATTGCTTAAAAGAAGGGGAAGTATTGGTGGAGGGGGGCAAAAGGGGAAAAATGCAAACAACTGTAACAGCAAAATAAAATATAATTTTAAAAAATTAAACAAAAAGTTATTTCTGATAAAATAATTCATTATTATCAGGTATTAGGTATTTATAAAATTATCAGAAGGTCTTCAGGGGCTATTGCTAAACCAGTGGGTTGAGGTAACCCTTAGAAGCTGAGATATAATATGAAGATGCTACTGCCTCTATCTCTATTCTTTAAAGCCTGACTCTCATGTCCACCAAACAGGTGAATGGAAACTTACATGCAGAACCCAGCTAGTGAAACTGTATGTAAACACCCACAGATCATGATCTCTCTGCTCTGATGACTTCGACAACTGCAAAAACTGCCTCTGATTCACATCCACCTTGAAATCTCCTGTGAATGCATTTTATTGGTGGACCAATTTGGTACAATGAATCCTGCTAAAATGGAAGATAAAAATAATGCCATTTTTAACTTTCCAGCATTGTGAATTTAAATAGATTGTAACTGAAATTGAGCAAGACAATCACAATAATTTCTCTCTGGCTCCCACTTCTGCTATCTCTCACTTTCTTGCTTTCTCTTTGCCCCCCCCCTCCCCTTTGCAATATTATGTTTATCACCCGATGGAACTCAGTTTCCTTGAAATAAAACTAAGGTCAACAGACTGAAACCTAAAATGCACACACAGTGGATAAGGTGACGGCCTGCAAACCCAAAGGTTGCAGGTTCAATTCCCCAGCCAGGGCACATAACCAGGTTGCAAACCAGGTCTCCAGTCAGGTCTGTGACTGGAGGCAGGTGAAACGCAGCCATACATTGATGTCTCTCTCCCTCTCTGCCTCTTTCCCTTCCCCTCTTTCTAAAAATAATGAAATAAAATCTTTAAAATGCACAAAGAACACTTAAAATTTAACAAAAGCCATGACTTGTGGCACAGTGGATAAGGTGCCGGCCTGCGAACCCAAAGGTTACTGGTTTGATTCTCCAGCCAGGGCACATAACCAGGTTGCAAGTCAGATCTCCAGCCAGGTCCATAGCTGGAGGCAGGTGAAAGGCAACCATACATTGATGTCTTTCTTCCTCTCTTCCTCTCTGCCTCTCTCCCTCCCCCTCTCTCTAAAAATAATAAAATGAAATCTTTTTAAAAATTCAACAATAAGAAAATAAAAACTACATTTAAAAATGGGCAAAAACTCTAAATATTTCACTGAAGACAATGTATAGATGTTCAAAAGGTATATTAAGCACACAAAACTACACATGCTCAAAAGTATACATCATTCAGAAATTGCAAGTTAAAACAATGAAATACCACTACACAGTTAAAAGAGCAGCCAAAATCTAGGAAACTGACAACACCAAATGCTGGTGAGAATTTGGACATTGGAAACTTTCTTCACTCCTGGTGGAAACACAAAATGGTGGAGCCCCTTTTGAAAGATAGTTTTGCAATTCCTTATAAAATTAAAGGTTGCATTTATTATACAATTGCACTCCTGGGTTTATACCATAAGTTGTAAAATCTTATGCCCATACAAAATCCTAAACACAGATGTTTAGAGCAGTTTCATTCATAATTGCCAAAATTTGTAAATAACCAAGGTGACCTTCAGTAGGTGAAGGAATAAAACTGTGATACATCCAGACATTGGAATGCTATTTAACACTAAAATGAAATGACCTATAATCCATGAAAAGACATGGAGGAACCATGCACAAATATTACTAAGTGAAAGCCAACCTTAGAAGGATACAGGCTGTGTAATTCCAACTACATGACATTCTGGAAAAGGCAAGTTATGGAAACAGTAAAAAGGTCAGTGCTTTCTAGCATTTGCGGGGAGGAGAGATGAATACTGGAAACACAGGGTTTAAAGCAGTGAAAAGATTCTGTATGATATTACAATGGTGGATGGGTACATGTCATTTTACTTTCATCAAACCCATGGAATGTGAACCCTAAGGTAAGTTAGGTACCCAAGGCAGCAATCAAGTGTCAGTGTAGCTTCATTAACTGTAATAAATGTAACATTCAGGCATGGGCTGTTGATGGTGGAAGAGGCTGTGTGGAGGGGACAGAAGGTATATGGGAACTCTCTGTACTTCCCACTCAAGTTTGCTGTGAACCAAAGCTGCTCTAAAAAAATTAAGTCTATTTGTTTGATTTGTTATGGAGGTTCCATGTATAGATGAGATCATGCAGTATTTGTTGGTGTTTGTCTTTCTTGACAATAAAATAAAAAATAAATATATGTTGAAAATTTTTTTAATTAAGCCTATTAATTTTTTAATAAGGGGGGAGTAGTAAAAAGAACACCAAACATGATTCTTTTGATTAAAAAACAAATGGAGCCCTGGCTGATGTGGCTCAGTGAACTGAGTACTGTCCTGCAAACCAAAAGATCACTGGTTCAATTCCCAGTCTGGGCACATGCCTGGGTTGCAGGCCAGGTCCCCATTTAGGGGCATGTAAGAGGCAAGTAATTGGTATCTCTCTCACATATAACATTCCTCTTCCTTTCTCCCTCCCTTACCTTCTCTAAAAAAAATACATAAATAAAATCATAAACAAAAAGTAAAAATGAATGGAATTTATCTTCGGAGTGGCAATTAAAGATGGTATTGCTTTAAGGTTCAATAGCAGACTTTCACAATCAAACATTATTTGTAATGATTAATGTGAATAACCTAAATCCTTAATTTTGCTGTAATGCCCATTTGAGATCACCTCTCATATTGTACAAATGCTTATTTCTATTTTGCTTCAATCTCAATGTTTCCATCATGATCTGAATTAACTGTACTAGATCAATTCCTTTTATCCTATTCAATTTTATAGAAGGACTGCCTGTGCCTTCAAAGACCATGATTAAAATTCTAGAAAACACCTTCTGAAATTTTCTTCCCTGCTTCCAACCCTTTTCAGTGTATAGTTTACTTGCTACAAAAGTACATCATGAATTGAAAATAAGGGAAATAGATCAATTTAAATACATCACAAAATTAATGTTTTTGTATTGATTTTAAGGATTGCCTGTTACCATTGTTCTTAGCTGTTGTTATAATAGACCATACCATGGGGGGGGGGGGGGGAACTAAAATACCAGACAGTAACTATTTTTCCACCAAAAGCTTGATGAGAAAACAGGCAATTAGGATTCAGTCATTTTAAAAAGCAGCTTAGATAAATTCGGATAAATCTCCAAATTTCCAATGAATCTTAAGTAAGGGATACCATAGAAACATATTTCAGAAAGAAGTAGAATATTATGGTTTGAAAGGTGTCAAGTGCTGCTCTGGAATTTACAATGACAGACGTCATTCAAATAATGGATTTATACCCATAAGTTTTTCTTAACTTCTGTGTGTACAGTGCCACCAACAGGAAAGACATGAACTATCAAATAACAATGCCTTTTAAATTCAAAGGAAACAAACCACCGACTTTTCATAATCTTGAAAGGTATAATAAAAACTATCTTCTGCTATGGCATGTTTTTGACCCATTCTAATTTTAACTCCCAACATTAGAGTTTAAGTAACTTTATTTCTCTAACAGAAACCAACATTCTTCATCAGGTTAACTTGTGGTGAATTCAAACAGGACCCATAGTAAGTCTTTTTATTTTATTGTGACCCAGAATATTAACATGTATACTTACATACAAATTAAAATGAATTCCAGAAAATAATAAGCTTACTATATGCAATGATATTTCATTTTCCATTCTGTTCTATTCAGATTTCTCTGCCTTCTCATGAGATAAGTGCTATCATATTATATTATCACATAGTAAGTTCCATGAAGGCCTTGTTTACCTTTCCATGTCTGGGTCTTTGTCAGTGCAAAGTTTATACTAATTAAATGCATTGATTAAATGCATAGATCTTTCTAGCTTCTCAGGAAGAACCATAGAAACCATTTTGTTGAATTTTGAGAAAATAATTTGAAATCTTAAGCAACTGCATTTGTAAGCAAGGCTCTTTGGGAATTGAACCTAGTTAGATAGCCAGAAAGAGAAGAAAAAAAAAAAAGTCAAAAACCCTGAAAGACAAAAGATCTGCTAGCAAATCAAACAATTACCAATCTGCTGCTTTTTGCTTCTACGTTGTGTTTGCCTCAGCCACTATGTCTGCTATGAAACTATTTCCCCAGGCCCTTCCACACTGTGAACCTGAACATGCAGCTGATAACAGCTAACATAATGTAACATTGAGGAAAATGGTTTTCCTACTGTAATTGAATCAAGTCTAGCCCAAACATGCCTGATTTATGCATATATTTTGGCTAAATCTTTTATGACCATAACTTTCTAATAGTGTTTTCATTCACAGATATTTAACACTATATTCTCTGTGTATATATTTTACATGGGTATGTATTCCAATAAGAAAAGTATCTTATACATAAAGTATCAAACATATATTTATACATTTAATAGATAAATTTTTTAAATGTTGTATTAATTTTCCCTTTCACACTGTATTACTCTCAAACTATTAAATAATATTTAAAATTTTTTAAATTTAATGTCATTCATGTTGGAATTAAACAATGTGTATTAAATGTTAGACCTTTAAAAAGGTGTCCCAAAGGATAAGTTACACATATTTACCACAAGGGGGCTCAGCCATGGGAAGGGAGGGAAGGAAATCAGATTTAACATTTTAAAACGAAGAAATATGAGAATACTTATTCATACTTCAAAAATGTATGTAGAGCCCTGGCTGGTGGCTCAGTGGAATGGCACCAGCCTGCAAACCCAAAGGTCACTGGTTCAATTCCCAGTCAGGGCACACAACCAGGTTGCAAGCCAGGTCTCCAGCCAGGTCCCCAGCTGGAGGCAGGTGAAAGGCTACCATACATTGATGCTTCTCTCCTTTTCTTCCTTCCTCCCTGCCCTTCTCTCTAAAAATAATGAATAAAATCTTAAATATATATTTAAATATATACATGTATTTAAAAACCTCTCTCTCTAGAAAATGAGAATTTAAAAATGAAGGTGTTTAAAAGCAATTGCTAAGACCTCTGGTTTATCACGCAACCCCCTCACCTGTGATGCAGGGAAATTCAATGGACGTTCCTCAGGTCCTCAGGGGGTCATTTTTATAGCCAATGTAAATGATTAGTGCACTCGTAAATTATTCTATAGATTCAGGCCCATTTTTATAAACAAAAAAAAGTTAAAGTTCTCTCTGAAATGGAATGTGTATGATCAGGGTGGATGATGAGGCTTCTTTGCCTTTTCCCCTTTCTTTCCCTTCTTTGTCCTCTTCTTCAGAAGCATCCTCTTTCTTTTTTGTTATTCTCCTGGTTTCTCTCCCCCTTTTCACCTCCCTTTTCTATATAAAAATGCTTTTCATGGTATCATTTGAAGTTCAGAGGACCTGGATCCAGACATATATCGAGTTTGAATTTTGTCTTTTTTGTTTGTGACTGTAAGAGAATTTATATTTATAAGAATAAGTTGCCATCTCTGTAATTTGGAACCCCATCCTGAAGGATCGAGAGAGGCTTAAATCATATATGTAAAACACCCACCACAAAAACTATAAAATAATTAATTCCTTAAAATATAGTCAACATTTTAATTTTATGAATATGAAATATTATGAATGAAATTGCTTAATATAATTTTTAATGTGGGTTTTGATATTAAGAAGCCCAATCTCCTTCATACAACTTAACTAATGTATTACTCTGTAAACTTCCCATGTAAGACTGAAAAATTACAGGTATACACTACTAAAAAATAACCAGAGTTAAGTGTGAAGGAGCCCCAACAGAAAGAATTTCTAGGCCCTTGCTGGTTGCACAGTGGATAAGGCACCGGCCTGCAAACCCAAAGGTCGCTGGTTCGATTCCCAGCCAGGACAAATAACTAGGTTGCAAGCCAGGTCTCAAGCTAGGTCCATAGCTGGAGGCAGGTAAAAGGAAACCATACATGGATGTCTCTCTTCCTCTCTACCTCTCTCTCTTCTCCTCTGTCTAAAAATAAATAAAATATTTTTAAAAGAATTCTTACACATTTGAAGAATTCAGAAATCAAAGAAGTTTTCTTGGTAAAAAAGTAAGTAAAGTAAAACTAAGGAAGATGCAATTGATTTTATAAAATAAGGTACCGAGTAGTGAATAAAAACAAATATTCTGTATGGGGTATAAAACATTGTGTTATATAGTGATGGTGGATGCATAAGGATTTTTTTAATCCTCACCTGGGAATATGTTTATTGATACTAGAGAAAGAGGAAGGCGGGGGCCGGATGGGGTGGAGAGAGAGAAAGAGAAACATTGATTGGTTGCCTCCCATACATGCATAGACTAAGGATCAAATCCAGCTAGGCATGTGCCCCAACCTGAAGCCAAATCCACAGACTTTTGGTCTATGAGAAGATGCTCCAACCAACTTAAACACCTGGCCAGGAGCCATGATATGCGTTTTTAAAAACACAAGACTATGCAACACACAGAGTGAAGTTGAATGTAAACTACGGATTTTAGTTAATAATAACCACCGGTACTGGTTCATCAATTGTAACAAATGTACCACACCAAAAACATGTTAGTAATTTGGGAAACGCTGGAAAGGGATGGGTAGAAGAGATATCTGGTAGTTCTCTGTATTTTCAGCTCAGTATTGCTACAAAGTTAAAAATTATCTTTAAACAGGTCTTTTAATTATTTTTTAAATCAATACATATATCTGCTCAGAAGATGTCTAGTATTTTTATTTATTGAGGACAGGCATTTATTTCTTCATGTAAAGTATTAAGGTAAAAAATCAGACTGTGAGATTTTAGAAACAATTATATTTATTTGGTAATTAACATCTATCCATTTTGTCCACTATAAATATACAAGAATGCCTGGATAAAAATTGAGAAAATTTAAGATTTTTCTGCAGAAAGCCTAAGGTTTAAATTATTACTTATAATAAGACTATCCTAATATTGACCTACTTATTGGATACTGTCTATTTCAGACGCTATTCTAAGTGCTTTATAAACAATATGAAATGGATTTTCATAATTTCTAACATATAAATCATTATCAAGTAAGTCTTCCACTCTGAGTGATATTTATGTTCTATTAACTCTAAGTACTGTGAAAACAGGGTGCAATGAATTATGTTCAATGTCATTTAAAAATCAATGATTTAATAATGTTATGCATCCTGGGCTCTGTGTCTGTCAGTGTGTGTTTATAGGGATAATAAAGATTAAGATACAGCTATGTTAAAATCCATTCCATCAAACATACTTATAGCATCTACTAGATTTTTTTTTTAATTCCAGACTGGTAAATCAGAGTTTCAATATAAAGATTCACAAGAGACTGCTAGTAGTCTTTATTTCTAAAACTAGAATAAACTAAAATATATAGTAAAAATTATTCAATTGTTCCTATTTCATTTTAAATTTCTTTAGAACATGCTTATCTTATAAGTGTGAGAATATTAAATTGGAAATGCCAGGGGACTTGGAATATCAGCCTGGAAAATACCATACTTCCTATAAATTAGTGATATCTATGGGAAAAGTACTTTATTTGAAAGAATACAAACATGTCAAGTACTGCTGTTTAAAGACCTAAAGGTTTAGGTCTTTAAAACATTTAGAAAATTAAGGAAGATACACATGCCAAGAACAATCAATGGCTTGATTCAACCCTACCATTGGTCATATAAAGAAAATGAGAAGACAAGTCAAGTGGTATGCCAAGGATTTATCTGGCCTTAGGTAATCCATTTTCACCTAATCAAATAATTCTAGGATAAAAAAGAAACATAGCATAATTGATTCTAATTAAAAGCAAACTAATAAAACAAACTTAAAAAAAAAAAAAAGTCTTCTCTATTGTTTCTGCTTTTTCACAGAGACCTTGTAACTAGTCTTTAAAATTTCCATTTTAGGTATGTAGTAACATCTCAAATAAGTAATAGCACCACAGTTGATAGGTTCTAGATTCACCATAAATTGTGGCTATGTACAGCCACTAAACTCTGGTCTTTGGCCTTCTATTATTCAGTATATTTATTCCACAACACTTTATATTTTAAAGCTCTGTGTGTGTGTGTGTATGTATGTAAAAAATCTCAATTCAATTCCTGGATTAAAGAATTTCCCCCACCCAGGAATAACTCAGTAATTTGCTCCCTCTCTCTCTCATGACCTTATATGATCTTAAACAAGCTTATGGTTTGAATTTGAATGTCCCAATTATAAATGGAAAATATAGAATCTCACTTTATATAATAAAGATGACTTGAAAAAGAAAACAACTCAATAGTTCAAAATATCAATTCATCAAAAAAGTAGTTTTTGTTAAAAGTTGTTTTAACTTTTACATATTAGAAATAGTGTATTAGAAACCTTGACAATATAAAGTACTGCTGTTTTTATTCAATAACTAATATTTGTAATTAATTTTCTCATCTTAAAATGTCAGTGTAAATTAAAATATTTTATCATCATTAGTATTAGTTAAGATGTATTGCCAAACTTAATCCAAGAACCCAGACCATGGCAGTTCACCAATATAAACGTAACTCTCTGTGCTTTCCAAAGCACTTCTAGATAGTATGAGACAAAGAAAGAGAAGAGAGAGTCAGAGACGCAGAGAGAGACATCCTATAGACTATGTTGTCTCCATTTCCCACTGATTAATGGATTATGTATTCCCTAATCTGTGTGGCTCACAGACTGTCATTCTCTGCTCAATTTAGCAATCAAATACATTATTCCTCTCCCATGAGAGGGAGCAAATGAGGAAATGGAAAATTTGGCAGGAAATGATCATTCCCAAACACTTCCTCTAAGTGCTTAGAGAGTCTGTAATAGGTAGAGAATAAAGTCTTCTATACAGCATACTCCTACTTTTATTTAATACATTTCTATAACAATTATAGTTATTTGATAATTATTAGCAAAATACAAAATTAATAAATTTTATTTAAATTATTCCATTAGGTAAAACAGGCTTCTAAATAGAAATATTTCCTCATCTCTTTCTCATCTCTTATTATTCTGATTTATCCCTCTCAAGAAAACTTTCAGAAATAGATTAGTGGAAAATATTATATTTGCCACAAATGTGATTGTATATGTATTGCCTAAAAATACTTAATTGACTTCTGATAAATTGACACTACAAAGCACTTGACAATTTTACTAAGTTGCTATTGGGTAGGTACATCTCCAAATAATGTCTGCAACATATTTCACAATGCCTCTATCTATAATCAACTCTACATTTTCACACAATGAATCATATAATTGGATTAATTGGGTCTCCTGACATTTTCTGAAATTGTGGAACTTATGGCTACTCCATAATTGCTACTCCAATGGAATTTACAACTTTTAACAAAGCAAGCTGAAAAAAAATTCTATAGACTGTGATAATAAAGTTTTACTAGTTGAAAAAAGAAGAAAAAAGTAAAGTGAAAAAACCTGCATTAGATAGTAAAGATTGTTTTTCTATTCAAAAGCAGTTTTTAGATAGACCTGAAGCCAACCAATAAAACAGAGGTGAAAATAAACTGAACAAAATAAACAAGTTAATCTAGATGAAGTAAAGAAACTTCACTTTATGGATCATTAGAAAACACCATGCATAAAGTAAGGAGAGAGAAGACAAATATGGTGCTAAAACTTTCTTCCAGCTTAATTAAATAATATTTATGTGTTTGTTGTGTCTAGTTATTTCTGGATTGAAAGGGTAAAGATTATCTATTCCCCCAGTGTTACCTGGAACCAAGTTGTTGTAGAAACATGAAAATAACCATTATATGTTAGATTATGAAACATTTGCTGTATTCAAACATACTGGAATTAAAAGTTGTTTTAGAAGGAAACAGAACTATGGTAAGAGATAAAAGTGTATATATTCATGTTTTTAAAAAGCTTAATATATTTCTAGCTGAAAGACCTTATTTACTTGACTTTTACTATAATTTTCAATATTTTTTACATAATCAATTTGTATTTTCCTGCTCTTTATGGTTAATTTCAAATTTCATTAACTTTACTTCATTATTAAAAATGGAAATAAATGCATAAGAGTGATAAGATATATTTTTAAATTAAAAATAAAACTCCTTTTAATGTTAGCATGTATAGCCAGCAAATTAAAATGTTGATGAGTTAACTCAACTATAAGGGAACTAAATTAAATGAACTATTTTGTGTTCCCAAATATATATTGTTTAAATTTCTAACAAGAAAATTCTCTAGACTAGACAGAGCAGAAAATGTATGACTGAAAAGGTAAAAGGCCAGCTGGAAGTTGAAGCCTACACAGCAAACACTTGTCCTTGAACGCCCTCATGTCCAGTTAGATTGACCCAAGGGAAATGGGTCAATGGCATTTGTAATACTGATTCATAATGGAGAGCTCTACACATAGATGGTACTCAAAAATATTGCTCACAGTTGCTGAATTAATGTTTACTGTTTTGTCAGAAAGATAACTGAATTTTCAAATGTGAGTAATAATTTATCTTCTTGATACCAATAGATCTGCTGTGTATAAGATTAATTGTCAAACTTTTAGAAACTATTTCAGTATATGGACTTGAAATTTATCTCATTATTTCATATTCTCATTAAATCATACATGACTTAAAATGTTATAATCATTAAATTTTTAACCTAGAGAAATTTTCCATTATTAAATGTATTTTAAAAGTTGATGGGATAAAATTTCCTCCAAAAAATTTAAAGGATTAGGAGTTTAACCAAGATTGTCCACCTGTCATTTCTGTTACAATTTTAAATAAATTAGACACATTTTTTCACAATATTTTTTGTTATGAGTTCCCTAAGAAAATATGGAACCTAATCACATGGATTGAGTTCTAATGTGGTTAATAACTTTTCTATGGGTATATACTATACATATACACATAATCTGTGACTAGATTTCTTCAAAGGGAAATCTGCAAGATATGGATAGTACCTCCCAAAATATAAGGCAACAAAACTTTGTTTCTTGTGAAAAAACACTGGTAATGACTAAAAAGTGAAATTCATATCATTGCCATCTGATAATGAGTGTTTGAGGAAATTATTTTCTTCTTTTAGGTTTTACATGGTGCAGTTTTGATAACTAAGAGAATTTAATTAAAGATCCAAGATATAAAAACTCTGAAGCAACATTTACTCAGCTGAATGTGAAATAAATGTGATATTTAAAAAAGCTCTATTGAAGTATAATTCCCATGCTATAAAATTCGCTTGTAGTAAGTAAACTCCATTTTAATACATTAACAAAGTTGTGTAACCATCACCAACATCAAGCTGTAGAATATTTCTATGATGCCTTTCGAGGTGAATCCCTGTTTCCATGTCCACTTCCAGGCAGCCACTGATCTGCTGTCTGTTTTGATTGATTTGCCTTCTCTGAAAGTCTCATATAAGCTGAATCACACAATATGAATCTTTTCTGTCTTGTTTCAATCATCTAGAGAAATATTTTTGAGGTTCATTTAGGTTGTAGCATGTTTCAGTACTTTGCTCCTATTCATTGCTGAATAGAATTCTGTATGGATACGTCATATCATGTTGTGTTAATGGACACTGGACTATTTCCAGGTTTATGGTATTAAATGTGTAATTCTTTAAAAATTCATGTTATTCTTTGTGAGGACAGATTTTTCATATTTCGTGGTCAGATACCCAGGAGTGGCATCACTATATGATATGGAAAGTTGATAATTAACTATTTAAGAAACTGCCCAAGTTTTTTT
The DNA here is from genome assembly GCA_004026585.1 of Noctilio leporinus. Lineage (NCBI taxonomy): Eukaryota > Metazoa > Chordata > Mammalia > Chiroptera > Noctilionidae > Noctilio > Noctilio leporinus. The sequence continues at coordinate 208,378 of PVIW01000886.1, read as the reverse complement.
CAGTGGCTGTATCATTTTATATAATAACTGGTAGAAACAGATGAGGGCTCCAATTTCATCACATAACCAACACTTCTTACTGACTTTCTGATTACAGCCATCCTAGTGGGTGTGATGCAGTCCTAATTTTCATTTTATGTGTGTCACCCCCCAATAATTAATCATGTTGTGCATCTTTTATGTACTTACCCTTTGTATATCTCAAAGAAATTTCTCTTTAAAATCTATTTAAAATTGAAAAAAAATTTTTTTTTAATGCACGTAAAAACAGCAGCCTCACCCCAGACCCAATAAATCAGAATCCATGGTGGGGGGGAGGGGTGAGGAATAAATTAATAAATGCCTATTTGAAACAAAATATTCTTGTTCATATTGAGTTAGATGAGTATTTTTGGTTTGGATTGGTTTTTGGCTTAAACAACAAACATTTATCTCCCATGACTCTGGAGGCTGGAAGTCTGAAATCAGGTGCCGGATCAGATGGCTTGTTGCTGAAGCCTTCTCCTGGTTTACCTACTGTGTCCTTGCATGCCTGAAAGAACTAGCTATATCTGACCTCTTCTTATGAGCACTAATCCCATTCATGAAAGCTTTTTCCAAAGGCCCTGACTCCAAATGTCATCATGCTGGAATTAGGGTTCCACATGGAAACCCAGGGGAATATTCATCCGTAATATTTGCTAATTTTGTTAGAACAAGACATTTCATTCTCATCAGACAGAAGATTGGTATTTAATAAGTATACAAACAGCCCATGTCTGGACTTAAACATCTTAAGATAAGTACATAAATATGTCACCAAAATAAAAATACTGCAATGAAAACTGTGCTCTTTTAGATGTGGTAGCTTGTGCAATGCAGACATGAACTATATGAGTCCATCTTTAGCCCAAACTTAGTAGACCTCATCCAATGAGTTGAAGGCCTTAAGAGGAAAGACGGAGGTTTCCTAAAGAAGGCACAATCCTCAAAGTTGCAACATAAACTACCTGAATTTGTAGCCTGCTTCCCTGTGGAATTTTGAGTCAAGGCTGCAACATCAACATTTATCAAAATTTCCAGCCCACCCACTCTCACAAGCCAATTTTTAAAAAAATAAATCTCCATCTCTTTCTAATTGGTTCTGTTATTCTAAAGTATCCTGACTAATACAGTCTTGGTATGAAGGAAAAATAGAAGAACTAGTTTAGTTCCTACTTCAGGAAAAAAAAATATTGATATCTTTGAGATTCAGTACAGCCTAAAGTTCAGGAGATTTCATAGAGTAAGAAATAGGCAAAGCAGAAATTGTTCTCCCTTCTCCTTCTCCTTCCCCTTCCCCATTGACTCCAATTCTGAGAAAATAACCATGTTGTGCTTTCAAGAAAAGACTCTCCACAGGTGGAGCCTTCTGGATGCTAGGACAGCAAAAGCATCCTGGACATTGGTCAGTGAATTCACAGGACAAGAATATTGATTCTAAACACCGGAATACATTAGGATTGACTGAGATAGAAAGATTTTATTGACAGTTTATGGCTTGGGAGATAGTTTCTGAAAAACTGAATCTTATTCAGGGATTTTCCACATTCCCAGATAAGAAGGCCAGGCTAAGGCAGAGCTGGATATTGTTAAAATCATTGAGCCAAGCAAGCAAAACTGCATTTCTGCTCTCCTGAGAATAATTTAATCCAATGTAGCCTAGAACAAAACACCTATCTTAGTGAAGTGTAAAACACAATGGCTATTGTTCATGCTAGACTTTTAATAATGAAATGCATTTTCAAAGGAGAAGATTACCATATGGTAGCAGACTAAAATATGCATTTCTGGGTCTCAGCTAAGACCATTAGAATATATTAAACTAAACAAAATAAGAAAGACATGAACACTTCCTTAAGTTGGGGACACTGAAATACTGACATTTTGTATATAGTTCAGGAGGTACTTCACAAGTCTATTAAAAGACTTGTTTTAAAATCACCAAAGTCTTCTTCCAACATGACTCTTTGCTCTTTAAGTTTTACTATTAATCAGTAACATTACTTAAAAAGAAAAAAGTTGCCTTCTCAATGTAGGAAGTACTGCGATTAAAACAACTAAGATGTAGGAAAACTGTCTGCACAGTATTACACTCAAGCTGAATATTAAATATATATATGAAAGACTCCCTAGGGCAGATGAGCTTTTTAATCATAGTGTTTGACTTTCCATATCTGATTTGTTTCTCCTTCTGTGGCAGGAGGGTGGACTTGGTAGTACATTTTTTTCTCTAATTTCTTAATAAGCACTACTATCAACCTGACAGCGTGGACTGATTAAATAACCCTATTAACATGCAGATATAACCACTGTCTTTAAGAGTCTCTGAAGCTAAAATTAAATGTAAATTAACAAGGGCCCCAACCCCTTTTCAGCTTCTTTCCTCTCAGGCAATTATCACATACCACCTTGTGGGAGAGAGACAGTGTTCTTACAAATCACACTTATTTTTTATTTTATTTTTTTATTGGTCTAGTTGAGGTTGGATGAGTGATCTGGCCAGGTAAAGAATTGTGAAAGAGCAGAGTAAAAGAAAGCCAACATTAAATTTAGAAAAAGAAATGTATAAACAGTTCAATAAATATGCAAGCTGAAAAAGAAAAATTTAGAATTTAGGGAAGTAAGAAGAAAAACAAGAAAATCTTGTTGGCATAGTTTAGTGAATACTAAATGATCAAGAAAGAGAGAATGCAAGGCAGAAAATCCAAGTTAGCACCTTAGGCACAAAAATGTCAGGTAGATTATTAAGGGCAATGTAGGGCTGGATCAGAGATAAACAATTGACACAATAAAAATGTGTAACTTGAACTGGAATTGTGATTGTCAGTGTCAATAATGGAGCTTTTTTTGTTTCTATGAGTGATTTGAAGACTTTGTGAACTATGATTCTCAGAAGTCTTCCACTGAGGGTCAGTGTTGATCAGAGGCCCACAGGAGACCTGGGGTCAGAGGTAGAGGCAAAGTGGTATGACTGGATCAAACTAGGGGAAATGGTTCATTCAGATATATGAAGGGTGGCATTAGGCCACTGCCAATGTATTTTTCAAATAATTTTTTTTCTGCTATAATGTTACTGACATAGCCTGAGTTGTCATGCATCTGAGTGAACTGCTATATAATTCCATATGAACACTGCCTCACAACCTTACTACATTCTGGTGATAAGCTTGCTTTCCCAAAGTTATACGTTCTGCTTTTTCTGTTCTTCTCGAATCCCCATATCCACTTTGACCAATAATAGAAATGATCCCATCCACATCTTCCCAACAGCAAATTTACAAATTTCTCCTTTCCTGCCATAAACAGTGGTTTATGCAACCATTCTCCAGAGCCAATCCATACCCATAATCACAGACTATTCATAGCATTGCTTTTTTCTGTTCATTCCTATGATTCCAGTTTCATTCTATTGTATCTTTGTCATCAGTATTTAAATGTGCTCAAAATTTTCAGTTTGAAAAATATCTTCTTTTAACCAGTTACCACCCCCCATCACTACATTATTCATTTTTTGTTTCTTTGATGGACAAACATCATCTTATCACCCCCTTTACATAATAAGGGATAAGACAAAGGCTTCATGGTATAATATGGTTTCTGGAGACAGAATGCAAGAATCCCTAAATTGTTTTTCATCAAACATGCCAATGCTCAGGAAAAATCCTTAGAGGCAATCAAAAACAATGAAGATAAAATACCAAAAATAAAGCAAGCCCTGGCTGGGTAAGTCAGTTGTTTAGAGTGTCATTCTGCTACTCCAAAATTGCAGGTTTGACCCATGGTTAGAGCGCACACGGGAATCCACCAATGAATTCATAAACAAATGAAACAACAAATCTCACTCCCTCTTTCTCATCCCCCTCCTCTATCTCAACTCAATAAATGAGATGGGGGGAGGAATAACATTTCATTGAATTAGTAATCAAAAATGTAAATCATGAAAAAAAAAATGGATGGAAGCATGCACTTTATGCAAACCTAAATGTTGCTATTCATCTACCCCTTAATTTAAAAATTCAGTGATTTCAATGAGTACTTCAAAATATCCAGAAAATACTATTTTCCTAATTGCAAACTACTGCATAAAGCTATTTCTCACTGTCCTCTCTTGGATATCTCATTGGAAACTCTAAGGAACATGTTGAAAACTGACCCTATGACTCCCTTCCCACAGAAAACATGCTCTGTCTTTCTCGTCACAGAAAAAGTAAATGGTACTGATCTGATCCTGATGCTTATAATTAGCGTCTCATTCTCTATTACTCCTCATATCAAAAACAAACATTAAATCTTGTTAGTCTATTTTGTTAATATACACTTTTTATTCAAGACCAGTCTCTCCTCTCTTACCATCTTAGTTCAAGCCACCACTATCTCTCATCTAGACTATGGCAACAAGCACTCCTTTCAACTGTTCTGGCAGCCACAGGAGTAGTATTTTCTTAAATGAGAAATTATGACCACTCTCTGCTTTTGTCTCTTTGCATGGACAAAATCCTTAACATGTTCTAGATTCCACTGCATGGTTTGGACAGTCTTTGTTTCTCCATCCACAGCATCAGCAGTATGGTCTAGCTAGATCAACGTTCTCATTCCCTTGAGTATGTGAAATTCTTTCCTGATAGATAGGCTATACATTGCCCTAGAAAAAGATTTCTCAAACAATTTTTTGGTATAAAAAGTCAGAGTAATTATTTCTGGCTTGGAGCACCACAAGGTCTCTGCTACTATCACTCACTGTAACACAAAAGCTGCCACAATGAGTGGGGGTTGCACTCCAATAAAAGTTCATTTGCTAAAACAGCCAGAATGGGTCTGGCCCACAGAACTCAGTTTGCCAATTCCTGGCCTAGAATAGCTTTCCTCTCTTATCTTTCATATGGCTCACTCATACCCATGCTTTAGGTGCCATTTATATCAGAAAGTGTTTAACCTTCCCACAAGTTGTTAAACCTTTCAAAAGTGGCCTTCTCCCTATAACGTTGCTTTCTAGTTGCTAACATAAATATATTTAATTAACAGTGTTATAATTTTATATAAAATATCTTTCTTCTATGTACTCTCCATAAAGACAGATGGTATCTATATGGGTTAACTGCTGAATTTCCATGACTTAAAGAAATATAGCCTACTCTCAGAAATATATGTTGAGCCCTGACTGGTGTGGCTCAGTTGCTTGGACATCATCCTGCAAATCTAAGGGTTATTGGTTCAATTTAGGGTTCAATGCTTCTCTCCCTCTCTTTCTCTCTCCATTCCCCTATCTCTAAAAATAAATAAATATTTTTTAAAAGAAATATATGTCAAATGCAAGCATATTCTCTTAAATTCTGTATCCGTGAGACTGTCATTTCTGATATAGTTGTCTGTATTATTTTTTGACTCATTGCCTCTGAGGCTTGCCTTGACCAATAAAATAAAGGGGACATGGCATATATAAGTTATGTGCATGGGTTTAAAAACTAGAATATTTGGTTGAATATGTTCATTATTTCCTACCTCTCCAAAAGTGAGACTGACAATGAGCAGGACTCCCAATGACTACGGTTAGGGCTGTTAGATATAGCAAATAAAAACTAAAGCATATTCAAAGCCCTGGCTGGTGGCATAGTGGATAAGGTGCCGGCCTGCAAACCCAAAGGTTGCTGGTTCGATTCCCAGCCAGGGCACATAATCAGGTTGCAAGCCAGGTCTCCAGCCAGCTCTGTAGCTGGAGGCAGGTGAAAGGCAACCATACATTGATGTTTCTCTCCCTCTCTGCCTCTCTTCCTTCCCCTCTCTCTAAAA